>CAUYPK010151154.1:0-10013 GCA_963574355.1 Loris lydekkerianus | reverse complement strand
AGATTGCTTTGAGCTGTGATGTCATGGCACTCTACCTAGGGCAACAGCCCAAGACACCAGTGTGCCAAAACTGTCTCACTCTGCCCCTAAGGATTAAGGCTGTCAGGCAGCTCAGACCCTGCCTTTAGGCTGTTCAGTCACTAGGTTACTTTGTCCCGCCAGATCCTTGCTCCGGGAGCCTGAGGGCAGAGCTTGCTGGGGCAGTTTTTTTCACAATGGCTTCCTGCTCCCAGCTCAGTGGGTCAGTCTGGGGCCCCAGACAATGCCCAAACTTCTCCACACTCCTGCTCAAGCTCTCCCCAAGTTAGCTCAACTGAGCGCCAAGTCCAAGAACACTAAAACAATTCACAGGTAAGGCCTTTCTGGTTTGCAGTCTCACTGCTGCTGTACTCATAGTTACCGCCGTGATCAGGTCGATTGAACACACGCAATCAATTGCCAATTTTCCACTGTTTTTGTCCTCCTCCTGGGGTCCAGAAGTCCCTTGCTGGCTTCCTGTATCCTCAAAAGGATGATCATAGGCAGATCCCACCGGCCAGAGATGCCTGGAGTCTTGTCTCCCCAGACTCGCCGTGCCCAGTTGCAGGGAAGCTGTTACTCAGCCGCCATCTTTAATCTCTCTCGGTTCATAAATTTATTGATGTGCTCTCTTTATGTTTTTCAAAAGATGGCAACTAATGTGATAAATTTCCCTCTTAGCACTTCTTTTTGTGTATCCCATAGGTTTTTGTAACTTGTGTCTTCATTGTTTTTATGTGTGAGGAATCTAACAATTTCTTCTTTTATGTCTTCCTGAATGCAGCTGTCATTCAGCATAATGTTTAATTTTCATGTCTGTGAGACCGGATAAATGTTTTTGCTAGAGTTGAGCTCCACCTTTATTTCCTTATAGTCTGTGAAGAGACAAGGCGTAATTTCTATTCTTTTAATTTTTCTGAGGTTTGATTTGTGTCCTAGGATTTGATCTATTTTGCAGTAGATCAAAATGAGAAAATTTTAACTTTAGCATGTTCTCTTGTATATATGTCTATTAATCCCACTTGTTCTAGGGTAACGTTTAAGTCCTTTGTATTTTTATTTAGTTTATGCTTAGAGGATCTGTCCAGTCCTGTCAGAGGGGTGTTCAATTCCCTGGCTATTATGGTGTTATGTGATATAATGTTGCTCAGACCCCTTAGGGTCTGTTTCATAAATCTGAAACCTTTAAGTTGGGCGCATAAATATTTCAATTTGAAATGTCTTCTTGTATTGTTCCCTTGACCAGTATGAAGTGTTGATCTGTTTTTTTTTTTTTTTATGTTTAATTGCTTTAAATCTCCTTGTATTTGAGAATAAAATTGCAACTCCTATAATCTTTTGATATACATTTGCTTGAAATATTCTATTCCATCCCTTCACCCCGAGTCTTGATTTGTCCTTCAAGGCAAGGTGCATTTCCTGGAAATAGCATATTGATCATTTGTGCTTTTTAATACAGTCTGTCAGCTTGTGCCTCTTCACTGGAGAATTTAATCCATTGACATTTATTGACAAAATTGATAAGTGTGGCAAATTCTATTCATTTTATTTTTTGAATGTCCGTTGTGTAGTTTTATCCTTTGTGCCACTGTGGAAGTTAAGTTTTGTCCTTTAACTTCTGGGTGTTTGCTGGTAGTCCATTTTGGTGTTCAGTCTTAAGAATAGGTCTAAGTATTTCTTTTAGAGCTGATCTTGTTTTGGCAAATTTCTTCACAAAAGATTTGAATTCTCCACCAATTTTGAAGTTTACTTCAGTAGGATACTGAATTCTGGGGTCAAAATTGTTTTGTTTAAGAATTTTAAAGGTGGATAACCATTCTCTTCTTGCTTACAAAGTTTCAGTTGAAAATTCTGTTGTCATTCTAATGACTCTTCCCCTGTTGGTCAGTTGGCACACACTTACTCCTGGCTGCCTAGAAAATCTTCTTTTTCCTCCTGACTTTGGACAGGTTGATTAAAATATATCTTGGAGAAGCTCTGAGTTGAGTTGACCTGGGGTTCAATAGCAATCTAAAAGAAGTGTGTTAGGATCTTTAGTAAAACCTGGGAAGTTTTCATTTATGATAGTCTCCTGTAGGACTTTCATTTCTGTGAGACAATCTTTTTCCCCTTCAGGGATCCCTAGTATTCATATGTTTGAATGTTTCATGAAGTCTTGTAGTTCTGAAAGTTACTATTTTGCTTTCTGTCTCTTGTTTCTTTCCTCTTTAACTACGTGGGTTAACTGCAAAACTTTATTCTCTCGCTCTGAAATTCTTTCCTCTCCACGGTCTTATCTATTTTTTGATACTGTATACTATGTCGTTAAATTCCCTGATTGTCTCCTTAATTTCCTTAAGCTCTTCCATATTCTTTCTATATTCTACATATCTCTCATCTGTATTTTGTTTCTGGTCTCCATTCCCTCATCTATTACCTTAATTGTCACTGTCACCCATATTTCAAATTCTTCTTCTCTCAAATTCATCAATTCTTTATAAATGGACTCTTCTGTAGTACCTTCTTCATGGTCCCTTGGAGGAATTGCTCTGTTTTGGTTTTTCATAGTGCCCAAATTTATCTGTTGGTTCCTCTTATGTGTCCTTTCTTCTTCTTGACATCCTTGTCCTCCTTTTTTCTTCTCAATTCCTCCTTTGCTTCAAATTACCTCACCTCAGAGCTTAGGTGTTGAAGATGCCACTTGTTATAAGGCCAAAAGGAGGAGAAGGATAAAGAGCTAATAGGTAGAAACAAAAGGAAAAGAAAGAGGAAGAAAGGAGAAAAGAGAAGAAGAATATAAAAAGAAATAAAGGAAGGGGGAATGAAAGAAAATAATCAAAGAACAGGAGAGAAGAAGCACAGGAAGAGAGAATGAGATTTATTGAATAAATGGAATTGAGCAGCATGGTGCTAAGGTCATGTAGGTAACTAAAAAATTTTAAGGGTCTGGGATGGGTGGGTTCCTTAAGATCCGGAGCTCCTTACCAACCTGAGCAAAGCCAGACTGTTCCTCTGCCAAAAATAGGAGGAGTAAGAAAAGGACAAAAACAATACATAATAAGGAAAAAATAGATAAAAATGGAAAAGAAATAGAAAAATTCTGCAGTGTGGACTTGCCAATACTGTGTTCCCAGGGTGAAAGGTAGAAAAGCTTTCTAGGCCATAATCTCTTGGCCTACTTGAGGCAGACTATTGCCATCACCTCTCTTCCATTCCACAGCCATGACACCCCAGCTCTCAGAGAAAAAAGAAAAAATAATAATAATAAAATGAGAATAGGTAACAAAGATTAAAAATACAGCTGTGTCATATAAAGCAGAGAGGGGGAAGAGAAAAAAAAGAAAGAAAGAAGAAATACCTAAAAAAGGGAAGAGATATCTTAGCTGTTACTTGAACAATTTATGTAGGAAAGAAGAGAAAAGTAGAAGAGTCACTATCAAAAGTTACAATGGAGAGGAGTAAAATAGAAAGAGAGAATAAATGAGCCTAAATATTGTAACCAAAAATACAGGAGCCCTTACTCTTATGAAAGCAAAAATGGAAGCTAAGAATAGAACCAACCAAACAAATTAGCAAAAGGAAAACAGAACAAAACCAAACCAAACAAAAAAACTCCAACTGTCAAAAACAGCAACCACTGCAATAATGAAAAGAAGAAGAAGAAGAAAAAAAAAAACCTAATCTATTTCCAGGCATGTTCCCAGTTCCTAGCTTAGTTGCCTTCTGTGATTTCCTGATTGTTTCATGAGCATTCAGACCTGCTGGAATGGGATCATAAAGCTCTCCATAATCTTTCTGACATAGGTCGCATAGTGCGCCCTGACAACAGTTCCTGTGAGGTGCGAGAGTCCCTAAACCTGTGCCAAGAGAGGAAGGAGTTATGATCCTGACAGGCAGAACAGAGACAGCTTTGCTTGAGGCCTACCTGCATAACCTTCTCATGACTTTCCCCAAATTGCAGCTCCCTGTCATCCACAACCTTCCCAGTATAGCCACCCTGCTAGCCACCAAATCAAGGGCAAATTCACTCTAACTGGTACTCATATTTGGCTGCTGTATACTGTTTGAGTCTGCCCACTCTTCAAAGCTTTCCTTTTAATGTGTAGCTTGCCCTGAAATCTGAAAACTGTAGAAAGGCTTTCTCCCATCCCTGGATATCTGTGGTAGAGGTGACCATTCCTGCTGGTTCTCAAACACTTGTCTGCTGAGTCAGAGCTCCATCACTCTGGATCTCATGCTTTCTCCTGTACACCACAAACTCACTGTCCACCTTAAGCTATGACTCCAGGCACGATCCCCATGCCACATATGGCTGTTTTTGTCCCAGTTGTACTAGGAGAGCTCAGCAAAATGATTTTTCTGTTCTGCCATTGTGCTCCACTACCCCTTACCCATTCATACAGTGTTTTTGAAATCTGGTTAATATATTACAGTTATAGCACATCTCAAGTCTGACCAGCCACTTTCTGAATGCTCAAGACCCCTATGTAGCTATCATATTGGAAAATGTAATTTTAATGCTGAATGTTTTGTAGGTTATAGAAGTTGCAAAATACTTTCAGCCACTCAATAGTTTGTCTTTTCACTGTGTGTGTGTGGTTCTGTGTGTGTGTATAAATTTCTCTATTTTCATCAAAACCAAAAATCAGGAAAAATACATATTTCTATATATATATATATAAATATCTATTTTTTCAGAAAGAGGGTCTCACTCTTTCCCTCAGGCTGGAGTACTGTGGCATGATCATAGGTCACTGTATCCTTGAAATACTGGGCTCAAATGATCCTCTTTCCTCTACCATTTGAATAGCTGGGAGGGCACAATTATGCCTGAAATCTCTTCTTTTCTTTTTCTTTTTTTTTTTTTTTTTTTTGAGCGATGAGGTCTTGCTATGTTTTCTAGGCTGTTCTTTAACTCGTGGGCTTAAAATGACCTGCCAACTTGGCCTCCTAAAGTACTGGGATTATAGGCATGGGCCACCATACCCAGCCTGTACAGAAATTTTTCCTTTCAATATAATTATATTTAAGATTGTTGCCTTTATGATTTGTCCTTTTTGTATGTATTATTGATAAAAACCTTCTTACCTCAAAATTGTAAAAATATTCTCTGAAATTTCCTTTGCCATGTTTTTAGTTTGTAATATATCCATCTAAAAGGTGTGTGTTAGGATCTTTAATAAAACTTGGGATGTTTTCATTATGATAGCCTCCAGAAGGGTTTCCATTCCTTTGGGACAATCTTCTTCCCCTTCATGGATCCCTATTATTTGTCGTATGTTTGAATGCTTCATGGAGTCTCATACTTTTCTAAACAACAGTTCTACTGTCTCTCTCTGCTGGTTTATCATGGTGCCCAAATTATTCTGTTGGTTTCTTCTTATGTCTGTTTTCTTCTTGGTCACCTCATGTCCTCCTTTTTCCTTTTCACTTTGTCCTTTGCTTCAAATTACCTTTTTTCAGAGCTTAGGTATTAAAGAGGCCTCTTGGTGTAAGATCAGAAGGTAGAGAAATGTTTAAAGTGAGCAGAGAATAACAAAAGGAAAAGAAAGAAAGAAGACAAAAAGAAGGAATGAGAAAAAGAGAAAGATAAAATGAAAGAGGGTGAAAGAAAAATATTCAAGAACAGGAGAAAAGTAGGACAGAAAGAGAGAATGAGAGTGATAGAAGAAATGGTATTGATCGGCATGGTGATAAGGCCATACCTGTAACTCAAGGATATTGAAGGGCTGAGCTGGGTGGGTTCCTTGAAATCAGGAGCTCCTTACCAGCCTGAGAGTCTTCCACTGCCAAAGCTAGGTAGACCAGAAAAAAGCAAAAACAAAAATCAGAAGAACAAATTAAGTTCAGTTGCAGCTTCCAGGCACTATTTAAGTTTACTTGGTCAGTTAAGTCCTCCCAAGGCAGTTATGGTGAGCACCCAAGGCCAACAAACAACAAACAAACAAACAAAACTGCAGGACCACCTTCCTTCTCTTTATTACTCTGCCAGAGGGGTGACTGACCTCTGCATACACCAGTGCTCACCTTCTGTTATGGTCTTTCATTGCTCCTGAATACTTCCTTGGCTCCTGGAGTCTCCTGATGTCTCACTGTGCACTGCAAGGGATGTTTAGAGGCAGGGTACTACATCCAGAGGTAACTGGAGTCCTCTCTCTCTGATCTTACCACAAGTGGCTACTGAAGATATGTCTCCAGTCTGCTGCTTTGCTCTGGCTGGACAGTGAATTTTTGTAAGTGGTGAGAGGTGAGTCCAACTTCAGTCTTCTACTTGTGGCTCAACAGTTATCCCAACACCATTTATTAAACAAGGATTATTTTTTTTTCAGTGTATGCTTTTGTTTGGTACATCAAAAATTAGATAGCAATACATGGCTGGGTCCATCTCCAGATTCTCTATTCTATTCCAAGATCTATATATCTATTTTTGTGTCAGTACCATGATGCTTTCTTTGATCACTGTGGATTTGTAGTGTAACCCAATGTCTGGTAATGTAATAACTCCAGTCTTATTTTTATTTCTTAGAAATTCATTAGTTATTCAAGTTGTTTTTTTGTTCCATATGGAACAAAGTACTATTTTTCCAAGTTCTTCAAAGAATGATGTTAGCACTTTTGTGGGGATTGCATTAAATATGTAGATCATATTGGGTAGTATAGACATTTTACTGATCCTGATTCTTCCCAGCCAAGAGCATGGTACTTTCTTCTATTTTTAAATGTCTTCTGCTATTTCTTTTTTCAACTGTTCAGTTTTCTCTGTAAAGAACCTTTAGGTCTTTTGTTAGGTAAGTTCCCAAGTATTTCATTTTCTTTGAAGTTACTGTGAAGGTTATTGTGTTTTTTATTTGATTCTCAGCTTGACTGTTATTAGAGTATATGAGGGCTACTGATTAGTGGGCATTGACTTTTGTATCTGAGATGATACTGTATATCTTGATCACTTCCAGAACCCTTATGGTCGAGTCCTTGGGATATTCTAAGTATAAGATTGTCATCAGCATAATCTGTTTCCATTTGAATACTGTTGGTATCCTTCTCTTAGGTGATTGCATTGACTACACATTCCAGCACTGTTTTAAATAGTAGTTGTGATAGTGTACATCCTAGTTTGATTCCAGTTCTGAATGGAAATGTTTTCATGACCTGAGTGTGGTGGCTCATATCTGTAATCCTAATACTCTGGGAGACTGAGGCAGTTGCATTGCCTGAACTCACAGTTTTGAGACCAGCCTGAGCTAGAGCAAGAGCCCCATCTGTAAAAATAGATGGGCATTGTGGGAGGCCCAAGAGTTTGAGATTGCTGTGAGTTAAGATGCCATGGCACCACAGCACTCTACCAAGGGTGACAAAGTGAGACTCTGTCTTAAAAAAAAAAAAAAAAAAAAGAAGAAGAAAAGAAAAATAAATGCTTTCAGTTTTTCTCCATTTGGTATGATTTGGGATATCAGGTTTGTCATACATGGCTTCTATCAGTTTAAGAAATGTACATTCTATTTTTATTTTACCCACAGGAGAACTACGTTTAATACTGTAGTCAATCCTCTGAGAAACTTGTTATTACTTTATCAAATAAGTTTATGGTATATGTTAAATACCTTATTAACATTTCGGCAATGTTAACAACATGCTCACCAGGAGTATACATGTGTATTTCAACTCAAGAAACTGTAGTAAAACCACCATAGTGAATCATCTCCCTGTATTAAACACTTCTTTAAGTTGACGTAATTTTCACAGGCCAGACATGCAGCACATGTACTCAATGGAAGTTCCTTATGTTGACCACCTCTGTATGTTGACCATTTTGTTACAGTTCTTTAGATGGTCAACTTAAAAATGTTCTACTTTACTTTCTTTGCTCACCCATAAAAAGCAACTACTCATGTCTTCAGGTTTTATTATGAGATTGCAGCAATTCAGTCATATCTTCAGGGTCCACTTCTAATTTTATTTCTCTTGCTATTTTCATCACATCTGTAGTTACTTCCTTTACTGAAGTCTTGAATCAGTCAGTCATCCATGAGGTTTGAAACCAACTTTTTCCAACTCTGTGTGAATGTTGATATTTTGAACTTCTTTTATGAATCAAAAATGTTCTCAATGGAAGCTAGAGTGGTGAAATTTTTACATCAGGCTTTTAATTTATGCTACTCATTCCATTGGAGAAATACAAATGAAAACCACAATGATATAACACCTAATTCCTCTCATAATGGCCTTTATCAAAAGGAAAAATATACCAAGCATTGGCAAAGATATAGAGAAAAGAGAACTTTTGTAAACTATTGTTGGGAATATAAATCCGTATAGCAATTACGGAAAACAGTATTAAAGTTCCTCACAACATAGAAAAAGAACTACCATATATTCCAGCAATCCTACTTCTGGTATATATATAAATAAAATGAAATCAGTATCTAAAAAATATTCTTAACTCCCATGGCCATTGCAGCATTATTCACAATAGCCAAGATATTGATGGATGACTGGATAAAGAAAATGTGGTGTTTGTGCATGTATAAGGAAAGAGACTCTGTCATTTTCAACAACATGGATGAACCAGAAGGACTTTGTGCTCAGTGAAATAATCAAGTTCCAAGATCAAAAGTATTGCATTATTTCACTTATATGTAGAGTCAGAAAATGTCAAGCTCATAGAAACAGAAAAATAGAATGGCAGTATTCTGGGGCTAAGCAATGGGGGAAATAGATATTTGTTGGAAGTGTATAAAATTCCAGTTACATGGTATGAATAAGTTCTGAACATTTATGTACAGCATAGTGACTATAGTCAGTAATATTGCATACTTGAAATTTTATAATAAAGTAGATTTTAAATAGTCTCCCCATAGAAAGTAACTTGTGAGATAATATATATTAATATGTTAATTAGCTTGATTATATTAGTCATTTAAAAATGTATACGTAAATCAGAATATCACATTGTAATCCTTAAACATATATGATTTTGTTTCTATTATATCTCAGTAAAGCTGGAGGGGGGAGAGAAGAAAAAAAATCCCTTAGAATAAAAATGATCAGCTTATGTGATGACTCTGTTTGCCTAGTAGCACTATTTGAACTGTGTCTTAAGTTGATGAATTGTTAATTTATTTTGTTTTTGCCAATTATCAGCAGAATTTAGAATTAAATGAATCTATTGCATCAGGATCTTTCCTTTTTGAACTGTTTTTAGTGCATTTTATAATTTAATATGGTCTTTTATGGTAGGATGTAATTGTTCTGAACTCTCACTAGATGCCTTTTCTCGTTAACTCTGGTTTGCTCCAATTGTAAAAGATATATCCATGCTATGTATTTTTGTTTTGTTGTGTTTTTTTTTTTTTTGGTTTGGATAAGGAGAAGTAAAGTTTCATACAAGTATATAAATACATATACTTGTTCTAATCAAGTTTAGATTAATCAAATCTCAGTTTACGTTGGCTTGCCTACAAACTATATGGATCATTATAAACTCTCCAAGTGTCATTTGAATAGACTGAGATTTACCTAGGTTATAAAAGGTTATCACTTTACTTCATTTGTTCTATCTCTGTTTGCTTCAGCTCCCTATGCTGAAGGTATGGGTCTGCTTCATTCACCATTTAAAATCTCAGTCTGGGCTCAGTGCCGGTAGTACAATGGTTACGGTGCCAGCCACATACACCAAGGGTGGCAGGTTTGAACTCGGCCTGGACCAGCTAAACAACAATGACAACTACAACAAAAAATAGCCAGGCATTGTGGCAGGCACCTGTAATTCAAGCTACTTGGGAGGCTGAGGTAAGATCATTGCTTAAGCCCAAGAGTTTGAGGTTGCTGTGAGCTGTGACACCATAGCACTCTACCAAAAGTGACATAGTGAGACTCTGTCTCAATAAAAAAAAAAAAAAAAAAAAAAAAAAGGGGGGGGCAAATTTTTTATACTTAAATAAAACAAAAATCAATTGCCCGTTTTTTTGCGGATTTTTTGGTACATTTTACGTTTTTAATATAACTATAATACTTTTAGT
>CAUYPK010151153.1:0-13909 GCA_963574355.1 Loris lydekkerianus | reverse complement strand
TAAGAATGGCTCACATGACAAAAATCCCAAAACTACAGATGTTGGCGTGGCTGTGGAGAAAAGGGAACACTTCTGCATTGCTGGTGGGAGTTCAAGCTACTATGTCCCTTCTGGAAAGAAGTATGGAGAATACTCAGGGATCTAAAAGTAGACCTGACATTTCTCTACCAGGTGTATATCCAAAAGACTAAAAATCACTTTATAACAAAGATATTTGTGCCAGATTATTCATAGCAGCTCAATTCATAATAGCCAAGTCATGGAAGAAGCCCAAGTGCCCATTGAACCATAATGGATTAATAAATTGTGGTACATGTACACCATAGAATATTATGCAGCCTTAAAAAAAGATGGAGACTTTACCTCTTTTACATTTACATGGATGGAGCTGGAACATGTTCTACTTAGTAAAGTATCTCAAGAATGGAAGAAATAATATCCAATGTACTCAGTACTATTAGCTAAACCAAGGTACAATCACTCACACTTTCATATGAAGAATAGACCACAACTATGGCCCACGATGAAAGAGGAAGGAGAGGGGTTGGGAGGGGAAGGTTAGATCGAGGGAGGGTGAATGGTGGGATCATACCTATGGTACATAATGCAAGGGTACATGTCAGATCTATTAATATAGAATATAAATGTCTTAACACAATAAGTAAATGAGATGAGGTATATATTAACCAGTGTGATATAAGCGCTCCTAATTCTATATGAAACCAGCACATTGTATCCCACAAATGCATTAATGTATACATGATCTATGTGTTTATGATTTAATTAAAAAATTAAAGCCTTTTGCAATGCAAGTTTTTTCTTTCACAATGATCTGTAGGACAGTACACACAGGAGTCATCTATGTATTCAGCGTATTTTTATTGAGATCCTATTATATGGGCAGACATTGTTCTAAGTACTAGGAGTAGAATGGTTTATGAAGTCCATAGTTTAGTGGGCCAGGGCCATGTTAAACAATTATACACCTGAATATAAAAGCGTAAAACTATGTACATATTACAGAGGAACATGTAAAGGTTGAGGAGAGATTGTAACGAGAGGACCTGATTCAGACAGTGGGGCTGGGGGATCAGATTTATTACTTAAATGCTTCCCTGAGGAAGTAACTTTAAAACTGAGCTCAGATGGGAAAATTCCGTAAGTGAAGAATAGGATAGCAAGAATTTCAGAGAGCAGATAGGGCAAACGCCAAAGCTCCAGAATGGGAACCACTTGATACTTTATCCCATATGCCTTTTTAAAAGCTGTGCGCTCACACATCAATAAAAAGGATGTTACTACATGCCAGGCATGGTGTTGTATGATAGCAGTACCAAGATAAATACAGCATGGTAGCCCCTTCCATGGGATAGAGCAATTGCAAAGATAACTGCTATGATAAAGGCATAAACAAGAATGTCTTAGGAGGGGAAGAGAAAGCAACCAAGGCATCGTGAAGGAGCTCCCATTTTAGTTGAGCACTAAAGGATGAGTGTTGATAGTCCCAGAAGTGGGAATGGCTTTTCCAAGCATAGGGAATTGTGTGTATAAAGGCAAATGAAGGCACAAGGTTGAGGGAATGATGTAGCTCCAGAGATACGTTAGAGAAGGGGCTAGGATGTTAGGTTTTGGCCAGACTGCAAATAGTTTTGTAAATCCTGCTGAGAAGTTTGGACTTTGCGTTCTTAGCAAGGGGCAGAAATTGGGGGTTTTAGGGAGGAGCAAATAAATAATTATTTATTTAAATAGTAATTGTAGTAGGAGTTTGGGGTTTGACTATAAGATGGTAGTTAGTAGGGAAATAAAGAGGCTTTTGTAAGAGCCCATGCAATGAAACACAAGCTCCTCATCTGAGTCAAGGGCAGTGAGACTGGAGAGGTAGGGACAGTTGCAGGACACATGTGGGGGCTGTGGAGCAGCTGGCCATGCTGGAAGTTCAGAGACTATATATAAATATCTCATGGTCATCCAGAGTGCAAAGACAACTGTGAAAATATGCCCCTTCCTCAAAAGATCAATTATAATCTGGTAAAATAGTACACATACACATGCAGATAGATAGATAATTATTTATATCTAACTTCCTATTTCTACCTATCACCTACCTTTCTATCTCTATCTCTACCTATCCACCTCTCTATCCATTATCTCTCCACCTAGCCTCTATGTATCCCACATGAATTATATCTAGGTTATAATGAAAGGTCCAGTTTCCTTAAGTCCTAGGTTTGACAGTTGATGTCTCTCTCCAACATTTCACTTTGACACTTCTTATTTTATTTTTGTTATGAAGGTACATTCTCATTCTTTCAAAAGCACATTTTGTCATGTAAATACCTTTCACGTTATTTTTAGAGCGATTTTTGTGAAACCACGTATAAGTCAAAAATTCGTGTTATTTTTTAATATGAGTTCCATCTTGGAAACAGTGTAATGCAGAAAGCTCAAAATATCAACAAAGTGTTTGGGAAAGATGTGGCTAATGAACACCCAGTATAGGGATGGTTGGAGAAGTTCCATTCCGGCGATTTTAATCTTGGAAGGGAACCATGTGGGCAACCTAAGACCAACATGGATGACAATGAGGTGAAAGATCTAATAGAAGCAAATCCATCTCAACCTACACGTGAATTAGCAGTAGGGTGTGACATTACTATTCAACAATATTGGACCATCTGAAACAAATCAGCAAGGTAAAGAGCCTGGAGAGATGGATTACGCACGAATTGCATGAGTGTCAGAACCGAAATTGTCTCGAAACTTACTTTTCTTTGCTATCACCACATAAAGGCAAACATTTCTAAGCTGTATTGTTGTGTGTGATGAAAAATGGGTTCTTTTTGACAATCACAAGGATGGGGCATAATGGTTGGATAAAGATGAAGTGCTGAAACACAGCCCAAACCAAATATTCATTTAAGAAAGCTAATAGGTCTGTATGGTGGTCAGCACGGGAATTAACCTCCACAGCTTCATGAAATCTGGTCAATCAATTGCAGTGGCTGTCTCCTACAGACATCTGAAAGACGTGATGAGGATGCTTGTTACTAAGCAGCTGAGATTGGTTGGTAGAGACAGGCCATTCCTCTTACAGGACAATGCTTGACCACATGTCATACAAACAAGACTGCTCAAACTACAGAAGCTGGACCTGGAAACTCTCTGTTATCCACTGTACTCACCAGACCTTGCACCAATTGACTACTGCTTTTTCCAGTCTTTGAACCATTTTTTGTAAAGAAAAATATGCAATTCTCAACAAGCTGTAGAAATGCCTTTTGCAATCATCACTTGCTTTCCAGCTTCTTCGTGTTGGCATAAACAAACTACCATGAAGATGGCAAAACCGTGTCAAAAGTTGGTGCAAACCTTGCCAAATTGTACTGCTTCTTGTTTGAGATATAATAAACTAAAATTTCGATTTGAAATTGGACATTTTATACTTAATGACCCAATATCTATTACCTACCTATTCTCTAATCTATCATCTGACATGTCTTTATTCATCTATCTGTACATCTATCTACCTAAAATGATCACAGATAGAAGTCAGTGCAGCTCTGCATGGGACAGTCCACACAACCTATGTAAGGGCCCTGTTTGAACTCACTACCATCAGTGGGTTAAACACCTTCAGGGGTGGGGTCAACAGTGTCGCAGACATGGTGTGAAAACCCACTATGCATCTGTTGTCCTTTAGTTAAACTCATTTCCTTAGAGCAATGTAGGCATTTCAGGTAAGATTATTGTTTTTTTGTATTGATATGTACACTTATAAACTCTAGCAATGTGTATAGACTCATTTGCCACAGATACCTGAGAATTAAGCCAAGGTCCTTGGCTTAAAAAAACACAGAGGAACATTTAAAGCCATCCCCACATGTTCTTTTCTTTAAAAAGTTATCATGGGGTGTAGAGATGCAGTGACATTACCAAATTCATTTCTAATCCAAAATTACACTAAAATTATTAAATACCTTCCTTGGTAAGCAACACGCACAACTCTGGGGAAACAAGGCGGTACAGGATGGGCCCTGCCTCAGTAGTTCACAGCACACCTGGGAAGCCGAGGAGAATGGAATAGTTTGCTTGTCGTGATAAGTGCTGTGAAGGAAGCTTCTTGGGAAGAGACATCTGAAACAGAGGCAACAATAGACAAAGGCTTATGGAACTAAATATTGCATTTGGGGAATTGATAAGAGATTCTAAACAAGAGGCAGCATGATGTAATGGAAGGACTTCCGCCATTTACTAACCCTTCAATTTTGGCCAATGTATCCTCTCCCTATGCCTCAGTGTCTTCAATTTTAATAACAAGGACATGTGTTCTGTTTATCTCATCATTTGTAAGAAGCGCATGAGATAAGCACACGATTTGAAAACAATTAGGTTGCATATTATTGTTAGTTTCTAAGGATATCATAATTGAGAAGAGAAAGTACCTTCCTTTCTGCCAATCCCTCTGCTATGCCTCCTTTCTTTTTGGCTATCCACATGCTTGAAACTGTCCCTGTCTTTCCTTCTTTGAGAAAATGGCAGACAATGTGATGAATTGCAGTGGATGACAGACAGTGCTGCCCTGATTTGGTGGGAATGTCTGGGTTAGCCTTTGTGACCTCAGTTCAGGAAACTCTTTCCGGATTGGACCGAGCGCCAGAGGAATGAGGAGTTTGTGCTAAATATTCATGCAATTTTATAAACATCTCTTAATCCAGGGTCCCTCAAACTATCAAATGGAATAGAACGTCTGTGGAAATAATGACTCCGAGTTTGGGGGCTGTGCTGACAGTTCCATCCCGGCCATGTGCTATATCATCTTCCCCTAACCTAACCATCTTCCTGGGGCTGGTAGACCGTAGGGTCTAGAGAAAGAGAACCTCATATAGCCTAACACTTCCAGCTAAAGTAGACATTATTTTGAGAATATTTTGGAAGTTGCAGTGAAGTTGTTGCTTTACAGAAGTGAAAAAAGAATATTGACATTTCTAAGCCGAGAACTATTTTTTAACAAGCTAGAAAATATAGGGGGAAAAAACCTGGTAGAATGGTTTTCTCAAGAGAATGCAGTGTAGTTAGAATGTACACTATTTTTTTTCCCCAGTGTGTATCTGGGTAAAATATGTGCACTGAAATTTCAGGCCAAATCCTAATGCAGAAATAATGCAAAATATGGCAGATTTATAAGCGAGGCAATTTTTATTTATTTGCTAATGTGGATTCCCTTAAGAGCTCAAATGTTCTACTCGTTACTTATGGCTTCTCCTTGAAAAGACTTACCTGTAAGGTCTCAGCAGCATAAAACTCCGGGCTGCAAAGTCGTCTGAATTGAGCATCAGCCATAATTCTCCTTTGCCACTGACTCAGGGTGGTTTGTAATCTATTCGCACTCTACCTGTTTGGTAATTAATAATTCATAATTAAACTGGCAGTACAAATAAATCAGCATGACTGTAGGCTTGGAATCTCCTCTCTTTATGTTATCCTTCCTTTAATTTGAGAATCTGAAAGAATATAGGGAAAAAAGGTTTTGGTATCAGAAATCTTTCATTCAAAGCTCTACCTCCCTTTATTTTTGGATTTTTGTCCAGGGTGTTCTTTGGATCTTCCTTTCAAAAAGGCATTAAGCTTGTACCCTTGGCAGCCTCTGTGCCCAACCCAGATGAATAGAGGTGTACGGGGTTCAAGCTCCTCCGTCCTGGTAGGGAAACAGGCAGAAAACCACCACTGTCATGTACCCAGAACATTCCCAAGGCAGGTATGGACAAAATGCAGCACAGTAGTCTACTCTTGGGATTTAGAGAGAAGTTATGGAAAACTGCAAAGGGAAGATGGCATTGTTTAATGACCTCTTAAAAGATGAGTCAGATAGGAAATTCAGGGACGGTGTGGAGAAGCAAGCTGTGGTCTTATGCCTTCTCATGTTCCAGGGAGGACAGGGGCCCAGTGTTTGGCATGTGCTGGGTCATGGAGGACAGGGCCTGCAGATGAGGCTTGTCAGTAGGGTTGGGGATACACTGCAAAGGGCTTAGGTCATGTGGACAAGTTGGTACGTGGCATAGTAGGCCACGTTTAAAGGAGCAAAGAGGGGGAGCAGTTTGCTCAGATGGTTGCCTGGGAAGATTAATCTGGCCACATGTAGTGGGTAGACTGGAAGGGCCCAAAATGGAAAAATGTCCAGGTCGGAGGCTGTTGCACTTGTCCATGCAAACAGTGATGAGAAACTTGATCAGTTCAATGGCAATGAGAAGTAAGAGTTGAGAAGGCGTCTAGGTATTTTCCAACCCTGAAGTTTGAGTTGAATTGAAAGTCCAGGCCTAGAGGTGGGCTCAGGTAGACAGTAAGACTGGGAATGGTGTTAGGTTTTACATGGCTACAGAACCATGAGGCTGGCACACTGCTCAGAACTGCGATCCCAGAACTTTAGGAGGCTGAGGCAGGAGGATTGCTTGAGGCCAGGAGTTCAAAACCAGCCTGAGTGACGTAGCAAAACCCTCTGTCTATACAAAATTTAAAAAAAAAATTTTGGTATGATGGCATGTGCCTGTAGTCCCAGCTACTGGGGAAACCAAGGCCGGACAATCACTGCCAGTGAGTTATGATCATACCGCGCCTGGGCAACACATCAAGGACCTGTCTCTAAAATATAAATAAGCAAATAAAAATACTTGGGCAGAAAAAAAACCTGTTGTTTCTGAATGATATTGGTTTAGTTGTTATTATCAAGCAATCATCATCATCACTGGCATGTTATTAAGTAACATTTATTGAGAACTTCATTTATATCTGGTACTCTCTTAAGCTATTATTTCATTTAAACCTCACAATGCAATGAGTTTAACTCTTATTCTCCTGCACAAGTGTGGAATAAGCTCAAAAGACACAGGCAGTTTCCTTTACTGGAGATCAGACAGCAGTGGGGGCAGGTGAGCAAAGATTCAAACCTCAGTCCATGTGGATCCATTGCCCCACTCCTAACCACTGGGACATGATGCTATTAGACAATGCATTTAGCAGGAAGAGGGATGCCCGTGCATTGCTTCTTAGATCCAGGGAGAAGGCAGCTAACTGTGATTGAGGGAGCCAGAAAAAATTCCAGTTAGCCTTAAAGGATGTTTTTGTAGAAAGGAGTAGATTTTCAAGTTAAGAAGTGATAAAGAGAAGACTTCCAGGATGGAACACACTGTTCTAGGTCAAAGAATTTAAGAGACTGGAATGCTCGGGAAATGGTATCTAATTCAGTGGGGTAGCTATATGAGTGAGATATTGGGAAAGACCTGAGTGGTCTCTATTCTCACTTAAGACTTAAGCTACCAATTCCACTAAGAATATTAAGTGTGTGGATAGACAAGAACTCTTGGGAGACTTTGTACATATTTTCCCTTTGAATTTGCCTCGAAATCAACAAGAAGTAGTGTCACCCACTTGAGTTCCTCTGTCCCTCTACTCCACCTGACATGCCCCTGCCCCCGCTCAGTGGAGCATAACACAGAGCTCCTTCTACCATGGCTGTGCTGTCAATGTGTTCAAAGCCATCTCCCCAGCAACCCAAGCCACTTGAAATTTATTTTTGATCACAATATTTGTAATAAAAGTGTACTATACAGATAGTTATTGGCTAACATCTTAAGTGCAAAAAATCATCCTCAGGTATTTCTTGTCTCTGTTTCTTTATAGTTCCTCCTCAGATCATGAACATCTCATCAGACGTCACGGTGAATGAGGGAAGCAGTGTGACCCTGCTGTGTCTTGCTATTGGCAGACCAGAGCCAACTGTGACATGGAGACACCTGTCAGTCAAAGGTAAGGTATTGACCAGAAGGAATTTTCAGAGTTTGTGTGGTAAAGTCTTACTTCTCATGCACAGCAGGACTGTGGGAACCAGAAAATGACATTGTGTTTGTAACACTGCGATATAAAATGCATTTGCTGCTGAGCAATTGCAAAAGATGATATTTACTGAATTATTTTCTTAGGTTTTTCTTTTTGTGTGTGGTTTCAGAAGGCTTTGGTTTTCCAAACAAGGAAGAACAAAGGTGTATAAGAATAACTGCCAATGAAGACATTAATTTCTCTAGGTAGAGATGGGGGTTCTGTTGGTGGCTTGTCTTTTCTTGAAGCAGAGTGTGAGGATGCCAGAATGGTTTTTGGTGCAACTGTGTGCCCAGGACAAAAAGATATCCTTGGTTCAGTGCTTTTAAGACATTTATCTAGAGCCACATCAGTTTGACTGTGTGTGGGTAGTTTGTCTTGAGTGGAAGAAGGACAATAGGAATGGTTAAGTGCATTTGGGCGTGCCTGTGCTGGGCATTCTGTAACTGATTTGAAAATATCATTTATAATACCCCCACTTAAGAAGAAGGAAACCAAAAGGACAATGAGCCTTATCCTTTTGGAAATAAAACTTGCTCCAAGTTGAACTTGAAGAGATGGGCACAGAGCCATTTGATGTATTTGAATGGCTACTAGAAACTATGATT
Source organism: Loris lydekkerianus (assembly GCA_963574355.1). NCBI lineage: Eukaryota > Metazoa > Chordata > Mammalia > Primates > Lorisidae > Loris > Loris lydekkerianus. The sequence goes on along the minus strand of CAUYPK010151153.1, from coordinate 5,432 downwards.
AATTCTAGAAATTATATAAGAAATGAGCATTTCTTGGGCATTAGAAAATCCAAACATGAAACCCAGTGAGTAGGAAAATGTGTGGAGTGTGTCTATGTGTCATATAAAAAGAGATTGATTTAAAGGACAGAGTAGAAAAAAGTATCCAACGTACTCAGCCCTACTAGGAAATCAATTTATAGCTTTCGTATGAAAGCTATAACCCAATTATAGCCCAAGAAGAAGGGGAAAGGGGAGAGCGAGGGAGGGTAGGGTAGATGGAGAGTAATTGGTGGGACCACATCTATGGTGCATCTACAAGGTTACATGCGAAATTTACTAAATGTAGGATATAAATGTCTTAACACAATAACTAAGATAATGCCATGAAGGCTATATTAACCATTTTGATGAAAATATTCCAAATTGCATATAAAACCAGCACATTGTATCTCATGATTGCATTAATGTACACAGCTATGATTTAATAAAAATAAAGAAAAGAAAGTGTGAAGGTAAATTTTAGGAGAAAGACAATGGCAAAAGAAGTCCTTTTTCCCAAAAGAAAAAAAATGACAAATTTGTTTTTGTATTAAGACCAAAATATCAAAATCCGTGTGCCTTTTAATGGTACTAATTAATTTTTATGGAGCCTAGACGTCCAAAAATCAAGGCACACTCATAGTTGATTACTCTTGGGAGCTTAAAGGACAATCTGGTCCATGCCTTTCTCCTAGATTAGGTGGTCCTCTGGTATCATTAGCTGGCATTGCTTGATTTGTAGACACATCACCCTGTTCTCTGCCTTTATTTTCACATGGCTTTTTCTCTGTGAATATCTGTGTCCAAATTTCCCCTTTTACGTAGTGAAGTATGCCATACTGCATTAGGGCCCATATTCGTGACCGCATTTTAACTTGATTACCTCTAGAAAGACTCTATTTTTAAATAAGATCACATTCTGAGCTACTTGGGAATTAGAAATTCAAGGTATTATTTTTGTGGAGAGAAATTCCTCTGATAGTGGGCTTCATCAAAATTAAAATTAAACATTAGTTAAGAAAAAATGAAAAGTCAAGCTGCAGACTTGGAAAAAACATCTGTTGTGCATGTATCTGACAAATGTAGTGACTATGAAGAATCCTTACAATTCTAACAACCCACCTCAAGATGAACAAAAAATGTGAATAAACACTCCCCAAACAAGATACAATATATGAATAGCAAATAAGCACAAAACAGATATTCCACATATTTATCATAGAAATGAAAATGAAACCATAATTAGGTACCACTACACAATCACTGGAAAGACAAAAATTAAAAAGACTGATAACATCAAGTGTTGGTGAGTGCTTCCATCAACTGAAGCTTATACATCAATTCCACAACCATTAGTAGTATTAAGCACTGTGGGAAATAATTGGGTGTTTTGGTATAAAGTTACATACACATTTAGCATATAACCCAGAAATTACACTCCTAGGTGTTTACTCAAAATAAATGAAAGCATATGTTTACAAGTATATTTTGTGCATAAATGTTCTTAGAAGTTTCATTCTATAACAGTCTCATACTATAAATAACCCAGGTAACCACCAACAGGCAAATAGAATCTGGTATATTCTAACAACAGACTGCTACTCAGCAGTTACTAAGAAAAAATTGTTGCATGTAACACAAGGCATAAATTCCAAAACTTCATGTTGAAGAAAAGAAACTAAACATAAACATACAGAGAGACTTTAGGAATTTGTTTATATGAAATTCTGTGATAGGCAAAATTAATATAATGATGGAAATCAAGTTTATGTTTACCTAGGGTAGCAATTATGCCAGGATTGACTGTAAATAGGGACAAGAAATTCTGGGGGAATTATGAAAAAGTTCTATATCTTGAGTGAGCTGGAAGCCACTTTAGTGTTGAAATTAGTCACCTTTAATTGTGAACTTGGAGTAAGTGCATTTGATCATAGGCAAATGAAATCACAGTAACTTTTGGCATATAAATAGAGAGAAATGTAGGAAATAAAGACTTGAATTTTTTCCCCTAATTTGGAACATAAATTGTGTCATAGTGCTTACCAAATGCGAGACTGGATTTGTTACTAGTTGCGTGATGTAAGTTTTTGCCATTTACCGTATATACTCGAGTATAAGCCAAGTTTTTTTGGCACAAAATTTGTGCCGAGTTTGGGTTTTTCGGCACAAATTTTGTGCCCAAAAACTCGGCTTATACTCGAGTATATAGGTACTTCTTTGCAGACTGAGAATATGTATTTCTGTCCCAGCCTTGTTATAAGATAATACTAATAAATCTGCCTAACATTCTTTGTATAAAGATCTCAGATATTGAAATTCAAAATGTCAGTGTCATAAAGTCATATTAACAAGAATATTAAAATGTACATGAGGGACATCACGAAGGTCAACGTTAATATAAACACAGCAGAAATATATGTTCCCAAAGACATGGGCTCCATGGTAATTTTGCCTGAAGTCAGGGAGAATGTTGGATCTACATTATATACAAAAACATGTCTAACCATCAGGTCAATTTCTATGTATTTAGGAAAGTCAGATGTCTTTATAAATGCTTGAAATCCAAGAATACAGTTATTTGATCCTAAATGCATACTCTTCTAAGCTTAGAAATCTTTCAAAAGGCATTCTGACTTTATATAAATGTTTTGAAGCAATTCTTTATAATGGTACACTGGTAAGATTTCCCTTTTAAAATAACAGAGACTCATTCATATTCCCAACCTTTTATAGAATGTAATAGTTGCAATTCAGCTTCACTGGAAAATCCTAAATTTAAATGATCCCTCTGCTCTTTAAATCTCACTGGCTGTGTTCTGCTTTGAATGTGCCTTTGTGTTCTCATAGCCTTGGCCTTAACTTTGCTCTTTCATTTCCGTCATTGTCTTTCCCCTTGCCTCTCTCAATGACATTTAAACATTTTAACTTGAGGAATTGTTTTCCATGTTCAAAAAACTCTGGAACCTGGAGTGTTTGCAAGTTTAAAATTTACATCTATGGAGTGGCTACCAATATTTATTTTTAGAAGGATGCTCCTTCTCATTCGCAGTTAGGAAGTTGATTTAAAGGTTTAGAAGAGCAACCAATAAAACTTGAACATCAAACAGCATTTTTAGAAAAATTTTCTGGTTAGTTCAGCATGGAATAATAAGAAATAAAGGTTGCAGTGACTTTTTTTTTTTTTTTAATTTTAGTAGAAATACATTGAAGGATTTAGCTCACTAGACAGCTGTGTTCACAATGTAATATTTGAAATATATGACTTAAACTTGGGGATCTATGTAACAGGAATGAATAAATAAGCTTTGATTTAGAAATTATCTTTTTTTTTTTTCTGAGGCGGGGTCTTGCTCTGTTGTCGAGGTTAAAGTATAGTGGCATCATTATAGCTCACAGCAGTCTCAAACTCCTGGGCTCAAGTGATCCTCCTGCCTCAGCCTCTAGAGTAGCTGAGAGTACAGGTGTACACCACCATGCCTGGCTTAATATTTCTTTGTAGAAACAGAGTCTTGCTATGTTGCTCAGGCTAGTCTCAAATTCCTGGCTTCAGCAGTCCTCTTCCCTCAGCTTCCCAAAGTGTTAGGATTATAGGAGTGAACCATCATTCCTAGCCTAGGAAAAATGTTTTAATGAGCAGATTACTAAAGATTAAGAATACTAGTCACAGTTGTGGTCTCACATGATAGTCTGAGTACATGCAGTCACTCCTAGAAATTATAGAAAAGAAGTAAAAACAAATAAATTAATTCATGATCACACTAGATGATAATAGTGGTGAGCTTTGAAGAATCAGAAGCGATGACAAATTTTTGAAATATAAAAAGTAGATAGATAATGAAGGAAAAAAATACAGGCTAAAATATGCAAATACAACCTCTACCTGAAATGGTAGATGGTTTAAAAATAAAGGGTTTCAGGTTGTGGAACACTGGGAAATATTTCAAATTGGTTAAGGATGGAAGGCTGTGGGGGAGAGGAACCCTGGGAGCATATGCCAATGCCCGTGGTGTAAATACTCCCATCATTGACACTTTCCTGGTGGTCTCTTTGAAGCAAATTCGCTTTTCAGGTTTATTTCTTCTGAAAACAAACAAATCCAAAACAAGTCCTTCCTATAAAAGTAGGAAGAAAATTCTGAAGAAGCACCAAATTCTCAAATGAGAATCGAAAGACCTTTCCCCTTTTCTGATTTTCAGACTGGGTGTGAAGCCGGAAACCTCCTGATCCCTGGTTTCCCTTGCAATATTGAAAGTATGCCAGGATTCCCCGAAGCTAGGCATTCTCAGGGCACATCTGCCTCACTTTTGAGGAAAGCTGGAAATTTCATAGGATCATGATTAAGTGCTGGAAACATCTCGAAGAAAAGTGCTTTGTACACGTATATTTGAGGTTTTGCAGTTTATGTGCAAAGTACTGAGCTTTTGACTGTGTAGTTATTCTTTATCTTTACATTAAAAAGCTATTCTTAATTTTTTCAATAGCAAATAATGGCTTATTTAAAACATATTTACGTGAGTTTTATAGAGAACATGCAGCACATTTAATAGCATTCACACACATAGAAATATGTATCAGCTCATGTATAGCTCAGGAACTGGGATGGTGGTGGACTCACAGGCTGCTATCTGAGAGACTTTTTATGCCAGAAAGAGTTGGATCCCACAACAAACAGATAGAGTGGGTTGATAAGTATCTTGAATAGAATAACTCTATTCAAGAGTTATTTTCTTTCCCAGTCTTAAAGGACAGAGGAAAGGGAGCTGGGTCAACAGAAATTGAGAGTCTTTGCTAGACATGTGGGCAATGTGAAAACACAGTTGCAGAGATGGGAGTGGCAGGAGAAGATCCCACAGGCTGTTATGTTTTAAGAAGGGCTAACTTTCTCTCTTATGATGCCATAGTAATCTGCCTGACACATCTGGCCCTGTTTCCTATGACATATTTGGAAAGGTCAGGTGTTTGGGGAAAATGATAGTCTTCGTTTCTGTCTCCCTTCCACTGAGATTTTAAAATGGCAGCTATTCACGTGTGAGTGAGTTGCCCATGTGGTCTACTCGCATAGAGTAATACCTTGGGGAACAAGTAAATGAGTCAATTCATAGAAGTAAATTCTCCAGGTAACCAAAGCTGACTCCTTAATGCATTGACTTGAGTCCTTTCCAATGGAATTGTTTTAAAAATGTATTACCGTATATACTCGAGTATAAGCTGAGTTTTTGTGCCAAAAATTTGTGCCAAATAACCCAAAGTCGGCTTATACTTGTGTCATACAGGTTATTTGATTCGGTGCACGCGCACCTAATCAAATGCACGTAGTCTCCAGTCGTCTTCTGCCGTCTGCTTGAGGGGGCGGTGCTTCAGCTCAGTCCACAAGTCGCGGCTGAGCTGAAGAGGTAGGCGGCTGAACTGAA
>CAUYPK010151152.1:0-16306 GCA_963574355.1 Loris lydekkerianus | reverse complement strand
CGCCGTTTTGTCTCATTCATGGCTGTGAGGTACGTCCTGCCTGGGTTTGGGGAAATCCATCACCGGCGCTCCATATTTGCTCTCAACAGCCACCCCCCGCGAGTCCCGAGTGTGTGTCACACTACCCCCCGCCCCGTGTCTGTGTCACACTCCCCCCCGCCCCGTGTCTGTGTCACACTCCCCCCTGTCCCGTGTCTGTGTCACACTCCCCCCCTCCCGCCCCGTGTCTGTGTCTGCCTGCTCCTTTCTGTGTCAGTCTCTCTGTGTTCTGTCTGCAGAAGGGCCAGCCCAGATCATGACCCAGAACGGTCTCCCCATCTCACAGCTCTTATCACATCCATCAAGCCAATGTTGCCTTGGAAGAGGGCAGAGTTCCAGAGATACAGATAAGGGAATCTTCTAGGGAACAATGTTCTGGGCTCACGTACACCCGACCCAGACCATGTGCGGGGCTGGGGGAACAAAGCTGGTCGCTTTGGGAGCAGCTCCCGCCGGGCCTGGCCCAGTCCTGCTCACTTATGCTGCCTCTTGTTAGTAAAACTCCTGGCTATGAGAGATTTAGAAAACCCGGCACTTTGATGAGTGTCCATACCTCTTTCCAAAAGGGCTTTGCTGGTTTGTAGTAAGTGTGTCTCTTTCTGCACCCACACCCACATCAGTAGCTTTGGGACTTGGTGATGTGCTAAACAAATAAATAAAACAAACTCCACCAGCAAATCCCAACCCATTTAGAAGAAGGGACTTTATTGCTCCAGGTAACTGAAAATCCCAAGTTAGCGTTGGTTTCAGGTACAGCTGGATTTGGGATGTGTCTGTCTCGGGGTTCTCCATGGAAACCTCCATCACTCTTGTAGCACCTTGTCACACAGTAAGTGCTCTCTTTGCAGTGTCCTGGCCAGTAGCTGGGCTGGCCCTCACTGGATCCGCCCTATCCTGGGGGAGAACCAAGCTGGGCTTCCTGACCTCTGATAACCTACAGGAGGTGATGTCAGCCCCGGGACCAGGGGTGGGGGCATGAGCATACGCCTCGGCAAACTGAGGTTCTGTCGTCAGAAACAGTGACTAGTGTCCTCCTGCTCCCCACGTTCCCTCACACAACAGACAGTCCCCGGCCCTGAAGTGGCTGTGTGAAAAAGCACTCTGGGGATGGGGACAGAGTCTGCTTTGGCTAGAAAGTGCATCCCTTGACAGCAAGGGCTACAGACAGGCCACTTAAATAAGCACTGGGCCTGGGCTGCTCCTTGACCTCTGGGTTCTGTCTGAATGTGCTGGGGCAGGCGCTGCCCTGGCCAGGCGTCCCTTCTACCCCCCCACCCTGTAGAGCCAATCAGGTTCCTCCTAGGAATCGTGTCCTCTGATTTCCATTACATTTTCCCTGGTCAAATGCGTTCATCATAGCTGTCTTTTCACATTTATATCTGTGAGTTTTGGAATCTTCAACACAGGAGTTTGCCCTTAGCTTTGAAGCTTGTGAGGCAGAAAGCACGTTTGTCTTTGCTAACATTCTCACCTGTGTTCAGAGCACAGAGTCTCACACCTGGGCATGATTATTGCATCTTTAATGATGATTCACCGAATAAGTAGTACGGACAGAGAGAATATCACCACCACATTCTGAAAGTACTCGTCACAGCTCTGAGCCATCTCAAAAGTGTGAAGTGTCCCATGAAGTTTCTTCTTTTCTTTACAATTTTACATCTGTCTGTGTTTTCCACAGGGAATAACACTGAACTATAAGATTTCACTGATACCCTTTATAATGTATAGGTTCTTATCTCAAAAAGGGTCAATCCACAGCTTATCTTGACAATTACTCAGGAAAGTAATTTTAAAAGCGTGACCATTCTGCATAAACTAAAAGAAATTCTTTCTGTCTCTTGTTTCAAAGCCCACCTCTGACAGTGATGCTGTCATGCCAAACCAGGCAAAGGTGGTCTCTCATTTCTGAAGAGTTTGCTCCTCGAGGTCCATCCTGCAGGCACCTGGGGACAGCTTCGTGGCCACTGCCCACACACCGTTCACTTTCCAGCACATTCTCCAGGGCAGCCACACCTGCTCACCCTCAGCACTGCACAGACCATCACAGCACAGGAGCATCAGTGACGTCTCCTTTATCTGGCTGAGATGAGACTTGGGGCCCCCAATCCATCATTTTCTCTTCATCCCTCACATGTTTTCTGCTCAATCCCAGGATGCTCTTGAGAGCATGGAGCAGGTCTCCCTGTAACCTGCTGACCAGCTGCCGAGGTGTCCAGCTGAAGAGGGCCCTGGGAAGCCCCGGGCTGCTCTCAGGGCCCTGTGCATCCTCAGCCAGGAGCGATGCAAGGGGGATGTGCCCCAAAGCCCCCCAGGCCAGCAGCTCCTGATCTTGCTAGCAGGTGTTGTTCTGAGACCAACTGTGAGGGAGAAAGGCACAAAAGAAAGTTTGAGAAAATGGCAATAAATTCAGGGGCTTGCTAAGTGTTCACTGAAGGTGTTTGCTGAGTTTCATGGGACCAGCCGGGACACTCTCTCTGCTGGGTATTATTACTTTAGTATAAACTCCACGGAGCCTCAGGGGCAGTGCTGAGGCTGCCTGGACACTTTGCCCATCAAATGCTTCTTTTCAGGAACAGTCAAGGTAGACATTTTGAGCTTGTTATTTTTAGCCCCAGAATTAATTTTTTAAAGGAGACCTTTTTAGAAACTCCCCACGTGTTGGCTTGTGGAGGAGAGGATGGAAAGTCTGGAGACTGCTTTGCAGGGAGCATTGTGCCCATGGCCCACATATGCTCATTCCTCAGCTAGGGCCCCTCTCTTCGAGTACCCTGAAAGTGTGGCACTTGAGGCCAGGAGGGTCTCCAGCAGGCAGCGACCTTGGGGTTAGATGCCCGGAGGGTGAGAGCCTGACTCAGCTAAAGAGTACCTCCTTCCTGCCCGTCTGTGCCCTCCCTGGGCCTCCCTCACCACAGCTCAGGACTAGCCAAGTAGGAGGGAGGTGTAGAACTTGGGGCCCACCAGCAAGGCCCCAGGGTTCTTATCATACCGTATCCCTGTGACTTCTGCCTGTTGGAGGGGCCACCTGCCTGGCTTTGTTGCCCCTGCAGAAGGAGAGGGCCACTCAGGGGCATTTCAGTCCCAGTGCACCAGCCCCACCAAAAGCAGCTTCAGGGAGGCACAGGAGCACAGGGCCTTCCCCCCGTGGTGGAACGGTGCTGGGAGGCCAGGTCCTCAGGTGCCCTCCTGGTGCCTCTCCTGGCAGTGCCTGGAATGACTCTGTCCTTTCCCAAAACCCTCCCTGGATGCCCAGCCCCCCTCCCAATCCCCCCATTTACTTAAAAATAGTCATTTCTCTCCTTCTGCCAGGTGCTTCCTGGCAGCCCTGTGCCTTGCTGAGGGCACTGCCTGCACCCCTGTCTCTGGCCAGAACAGAGCTTCTGTGTGTCTCCACCTGGCTCCCCACCCAGTCCTCATCTCTGGCCTTGCTGACCCACAGGTGAGTTTCTGGCTTCCCAGAAAGGTCAGCCCGGGAGAGGGCCAAGTGCCCTGCCAGCTTCCAGGAACCACTGTCACCATCGTTGGTCTCCTCCAACATCCAGAAGGCAGGGGCCCCAGGAAACCTTTCTCAGAAGCCATGAGGAGTCCCTGCCACGTAAGGAAATCTGTGAGCAGGGAAGACTAATGTTAGGTGACAGGGAGGGTGGCCCCCACATCCAGACTCAAACACCCACCCAGGCCCAGAAGCGGGCAGCTGGGCCACAGTCACGGGGGGTGGGAAGAAGGAAGGGAAGTATCTTCAGACACCTGGATTGGGAGGGCGCAGGGGGGGTTCTCCTGAGTGCCGTTGAAAAACAAAACAAAACAAATCCACAAGAAACTCCAGTTTCACACAATTCAAAACCAACCAACTCACACAAGGGCCCCCTAATCCAAGATGAAAACAGACTCTGGAAAGGCCACTTAAAAGCAACATAGAGCAACGCTCTGACTGACACAGGAAGAGCCCAGGGGCAGTGTGGCAGCATGCTACGGAGTCTGTGTCTCTGCGTGCACGTCAATGAGAGGATGTCAGCGCGAGAGCCAGCAAGGCCTGTCTCCACCAGGGGAGGCCCTTCTGAGCGTCACACTCAAGAGCAGTGGGGACAAAGAGCCTCTGGGTCCTGCATTCACTTAGCGGTTTCCCCAGCCTCCCCAGTGAGGTCGGCTGTTACGAGGGTCTGAATTTCAGTGCCCAATGTCACCCCAGTGTCATCCCAGTGTCATCACAGTGTCACCCTAGTGTCACTGCAGTGTCATCCCAATGTTAGTTCAGTGTAATCACAATGTCACCCCAGTGTCACTACAGTGTCAACCCAGTGATCTCCCAGTGTCATCACAGTGTCACCCCAGTGTCACCACAGTTTCAGTGCACTGTCACCCCTGTGTCACCACAGTGTCATCCCAGACACTAAGGAGGGCAGGAGCATGTGGTGGACACTGCCCAGAGTGGTGTGGGACCAAGACCAGGACCCTGAGGCCCTCCATGCCCTGGAAATACAGGGATGTGAACATCAAAGGGGATCCCAGTGGCCTGTGGAGGGACAGGAAGCTGAGGGTCAGGGGTAGGACTCGGGAGAAGAAGAGTTTCAGGAAAGTTGACCATTCCAACAATGAATCTGGTGGCTGATGTCAGACACCAGACTCAGATGGGGTGTGGGGATCAATACACTTGAAGGGTTGCATTTTCCCATCGCCTGGACACACTGTGTCTCCAGAAGGAGGCACTCTCCCCTGTTCCAAACCTTCATTCTCATCTCAATTCAGGGTGATGTAGAGGCTTCTCTCCCTTGCAAGGCACACACAAACATGTGCGCACACATGCTTTCACACATGTGTGCACATCCTTTCCCTGGTGAACCTGTCCAAAGGACACTGGGCCTGACAGGGGGGAAGGTGCTCTCATCAGGAGCTGTGGGACCAGATCCCAAGGCTTCTGGGTCAGAGGGGATGGAATGTAACCTGGAGAACCCTTGTTCCAGGACATGGCATCAAACACCTGGCAAAACCCCAAAGGATGAGGCGGTATGCTGCCATAGGGTTATGGGGAGCTTAGACGTAGCAAGGGTCCAGCTTAGTGGAGTAAAATCACAGTCACTGGAGCAGGCTGTGGAGGAAGCAGTGGCTACAAGAAGCAGATGTATTGCAGGAGATAGCCCAGCCTGGTCAGATGGCCCCAGGACCCCAGGACCCCGCTTACCAAGGTGATGCTGGATGCCTAGGAAAAGGCACCAGCAGAAGCTCTGAGGTGGCTGCCTGCTGTACAGAGGCTGCTTTAGGAGGTGCTATTGCAAAGCTGGGGTCCCCTATCTACCAAGGCCAGCGGTGGTGCCTGTTCAGAAGTATGGCAGCCACACGTACATGAGGCTGGGGAGATGGGATTGAGCACCGGGGTGGCCTGTGCTGCAGAGAGCTGAAGAGATAGATAGCCAGAGAACAGCTGGTATGCAGGCCAGGGTGGATGGGCCGCAGACTGGGCAGGTTCAACCACACGCCAAGAAATCAAGGCAGGATGGCTTGAGAGCTATAGGTGGCTGGGCCAGTCTGAGGTTAGGGTCACTTGCTCGGGTACTGGCCCTGCAGCTATGGTCAGACCGGGACACAGTGGTGGAGGGAGAGTCGTGTTCTGTGAAGAGCACCCTGCAGCACAACACAGAAAGTGTATGTGACAAGAACCCCAAGACCTTGCCAAGAAATGACAGCACTGCCCTGGGGGTGGGAATAGCCCCAGGTTTAAGCACCCTTCTACACAGGGTTCCAGCTGACCCTGCACCCAGGGACCTGAAGTGTCACCCAGCAAAGTGAGGGTTTGGGGGTGCCAAACATTAGGTGGAGTCCATGTTTGGAGCTGGCTCATATTCATGGCCCCCAGGTAATAATGGGTTCCACACCCTTTTTGTAGCTGGCAGGACCCCAGCCTGGCTCCCACAGCCAGCCTCCTGAGCTTTCACAATGGAGAAGGCCTGGACGAAGCCTGGTCTGGCTGGACACAGATCCAAGGCAGCGCTGTAAATGAATGGGACAAAGGTGGGGCAGAGCTCTGTATCCCCTGTGATCTCAACAGAAGCCAAGTTAACCCACACCCAGCTTCTCCAAAGATCAGACACTTCCCAGAGAATGGCAGTGGGCCACCCAAACTCAACCACTCTGTGGTCCTGTCCAATGGGCCACCCAAACTCAACCACTCTGTGGTCCTGTGCTGTGAGCCACCCAAACTCAACCACTCTGTGGTCCTGTCTAATGGGCCACCAAACTCAACCACATTGTGGTCATGTGCATTGGGCCACCAAACTCAATCACACTGTGGTCCTGTCCAGTGAGCCACCCAAACTCAACCACTCTGTGGTCCTGTCCAGTGGGCCACCAAACTCAACCACACTGTAGTCCTGTCTAATGGGCCACAAAACTCAACCACTCCATGTGCTGGCCCCGTGTGCTGTCTCCATGGCAGGATTAGATGCAGGTGTTTGCTAGAGTCGAAGAACTAAATTCAGGCACATAGCATGTGGTCCCTGGTCTGGGGAATGAATTATTTTTTCTCTCCATTGAGAAGAACCATCTGAGCAGTTTGCATTGGCATACATGCTCGGTCCTCTCTGGCTGGTCAACACTCGCCCTATTTTGGCACAGGATGGAGGCTGGGGACCTCTTACCATTTTTTGGATTGACCACTGCCCTGCTACCTCAGGATGCTGTATCCATGAGATAGATGGCCCAGCAGAGTGAACATGGCCAGGGATTTGCACATAAGCAAGACCAAGTTCCCTTCACTGGTAGACATTTAGGGGCCTGTCTGGGGCATATGAGGACATTGCTTTCAGAGTGCAGGACAAAGAGCTGCATCTTAGCCCAGTGTTGGAGGGAAGTTCTGGACCTGACAGGCCTCCCTGGTTTCTGGAGGTGATGTGTCTTACACAGGGAAGAACTTTAGCTTGTGTGGGGTCCAGAGGGAGAGGAGGCCCTCAGAAGGCTGGGTAGCATGTGTGGCCTCTGTTATTTGGACTGTATGAGGTGATGGGGCCTTGAAACCAGAGGGGCCTGTGGCATCAGACAGCTGTGGAACCTGTGTCAGACCCAGAGGTGGGTTCCACAGACCAGGGTCAGACCAGAGAGGAGCACAGGGCAGCTCCAGGGCCAGGCAGCTCCTCTTGCCTCCCAACAGCAGCCACCAAAATCCCCTGTCTCCTCTCTGGAGAGTGGGAGGCTGACATTGGGCTGGGGCTGTGTGCACCGCTGTCAGACCCACCCTCACCTACACTGATGTGCAGCGGCCAGCCTCTGGAGGATGTCGTGATCTGTCTGGTTGGGGTGTAAGCAGGGACACAGAACACCTGTTGAGGGCATAGCAGGTAGCACAGACTCCTGTTTGGACACCCTGATGTGCTGCCATCTCTCTCCTGTCCATGTGGGGAGAAGCTGGGGGCTGAAAAGAAAACAAGGCATGGCTGCTAGAGGAGGGATGTGTCACACATGGGCAAGCCAAGGGGATGGCCACAGCCTGGTGCCACCCTCAGAGGCAGCTCCAAAGCCAGAGGTGACAGGACACCCTCCTCAGGGGAAGACTCAGGAAATGGTGCTTGTTCTCTGATGTCATGCACTGCAGTGGCCCGAGGGGAAAATACAGAGAATCCCGGACAATGGTAAATGGTTGGTTTGGCTGAGATGTCTGGGCTGCGCAGGGCCCAGTGCCAGCTCAGGCCAGAGGAACCCAGGGCCGAGGCACAGATAGCCCTGACTCTGTGGGTGGGAGCCAGAGTGCAGGTTGTCTTGTGGCCTGTTAAGACCCTCCAAGGTGCCTCTGTAGGGCAGACACCAGACACCCACATAGGCTGAAGACTCTCCTAGTTGGCATCACTGTGGGCAGAATGACCGCTGTGGATGGACAGAGGCTCTGCACAGATCTTTGAGTCCATTGTATAGGCAGAGTGACCAAGGCACATAAGGAAGATGATGCCTGGTCAGTCAATGGGATGACCTCTGGCCTGGCCATGCTGTCAGCAGAGACAGCTGCCCATTGACCATCTCATGCCCAACTCCTGCCCCTGCGGGGAGTTCCCATTCATCCTCACCTGACCACCAGCAGACCCATCCCGTCCACTCCAATGTTCTCAGTGGGCTTTTGTGACCTGCAGGACAAAGTTGATTTTTTTTGTAGGAGCCCCAGAGACCCATTTGTCTCCTGTCTCCCCACCCCCACCCCCCCCAGCTCCCTGCCTCATACCTGACACAGGGAAGGGGGGAGCTGCTCTTCTTAGAAGATCCTCCTCCTGGGTCGTGGGCTGCAGGACTCCTCCGCAGGCTCAGGGTCATTTCCTAAAGTCCCCAGGAAAGCTAAGGGTCCTGTGGAGCCCCTCAGAGGACACACCTGTGCATCTGAGAATTGTCTGTCTCTGGGCTGACCACTCTCCACATCAGGTCCATGAGCTTCTGGATCTCTCCTCCACCCAGCATCTCAGGACCCACCTCCCTGATGGCACTGCCCTGGACCTGTTTGCTGCTCTGAATTGAACGGCACCCACAACAACATGAGGGAATGGGACACAAGTAGACTGCAGTAACTGGAGGGTTTCGTGAGATGAAGCAGGTAATGTTCATGTCCATCTGTGTCTAAGGCTTTGGGAAAGAGCTTGCCTTTGATGAGAGCCCATTGGTTGGAAAGGATTTTAAAGGGAGAAAAGGATTTTGAGGAGTGAGGGCAGTTTCAGACAGGGAAATGCCATGAGCATGGCATGGAGAATCCTGGGAAGAGGCAGCTCTCACCAGGCAGGACTTCTCGGGGCAGAAGGTCCAGCACTGCATCCCCCTTGGCTGATACAGGCCTCATCTCCCTGTGTTGTGTGGCGGCTGAGGCCCTGTGGCTGCCCAAACACTCTGGCTTCGGAAATGCTCTCAGAAAATACAACACATCATTCATAAGGTGGCAGTGCATGGTGGTGCTGAGACAGAGCCCCTGGTTGCTTCCAGATGTCACTTCCAATGCCAGCTCTTCTGCAAGACAGCTCTGTCACTGGCAGTGCTTGAGCCTCTCCATCCTGCTGCTCATCTCTAGGAGAGCCCGTCCACCTCCCAGGTGGGTCTGTTGGCAATAGCTGGCAGGGGCTCAGTGTGCTGCGGGGACACAGACAGCCTGATGCACGGCAGCCACTTCTTACTATCATTAGAAACATTAACTTCAAGGGCAACCTGTGACAAACTGCAGTTCAGGACCATCTAATTTGAAAGATAGATAAGCTGCCAGCAGATCCAACTTTTCGGCTCTTCGCAGCAATGGCAGGAGGTAGAAAAATATGCTTGGCAGAAATAATAGGCCCCCGGGAAAGGGAACAATTGAGTGTTTCTGGAATCTTTTTCTCTGATGCTGTCTCAGGGTGTCATTCTTGCTGGTCTCCTCTGGCCTCTTAGAAAGCAGACGCCCAGACCTCCTTGTGCCTGGGTCCCCTACCTTTCAGGATGTCATGGATATTGGCAGTAGCTGGTCACATTCAGCAGGGAGGGGCTGTTCCACCTGTGCCTGTCAGACTGGAGGCCAGTGCTCCAGGGACCGTGGCCAGGGTGCCTTGCCCAGAGGCATCAATCCCTTCCCCCCTGGCTCTGCTTCTCCACGGCCATTGCCGAGGTGGGGTAGGAGCTGGCGGGGAATTTCCCCTGCGCTGGAGATACAGAGTAGGGTGGGAGGTGGGCTATATCTATGTCATCAGATAACTGCATCTAATTATACACTTGCGGTGCATCTTACAAGGGTATATGTGAAACTTAGTCAATGTGGAATGTGAATGTCTTAACACAATAACTGTGAAATTGCCAGGAAGGCCATGTTAACCAGTGTGATGTAAATGTGTCAACTGGTCTATAAAACTAGTGTGTGATGCCCCGTGATCATATCAATGTACCCAGCTATGATTTAATAAAAAAAAAAATAAATAAATAAAATAAACTGAAAAGTGCCTGGGGCCAAAGAGAGAGCTCACCTTTGTCTCACCCAGTAACATGCAGCAGCATGGTCTGTGATTCCAGCAGACTTCATCAGGCAGACATTGGCTCTCCACGTCCTTTTCCCCTCTGGAGCCAGTAAATTCTTCCTGGTCTGCCCCAGGCTGCTTTTTCGTCCTGTCACTCCTCATGCCAAGCAGATGTTCCCTGATAACTTTTAGGCCCTGCCCAGACACTCCAGGAGCATGGCAGAAAGCTGCCCACCTGCTGGCTGGACGCCCACTTGCAGAATCGCGCCATCAGAGCATGCGCCTGCCGCCTGTCCTTTACTCACCGTTTACATCTCTGCCGTGTGCAAAGGGAAGCCCCAGATCACTCAAATCGCCAACTGTCACACAGCATTGGTGAGCCTGTCAATAGAGGCCTTTACGCCAGTTTTTAATTGGCACGCTGTGTAGTACGTGCTTCACAGTTGTCATAAATATACACGTGTAGCACTGTAGTATTGTGTATGTGTGATATATGTGTATATATAATTGTTATGTATGATATGTGTGCATACAATTATTATATATGATTTATGGATAGATATAATTATTAGGTATGATATGTAATTATTATATATTATATATGTGTATATATAAGTATTATATGCGATATATGTATATATAATTATTACATGCATGACATATATACATAATTATTAATATATGATATAGTATATATAAATGTTATATATGTGTATAGCTATACATATGTGTATATATAATTGTTAGATATAATACGGTATATATATAATATACTATATATAAAATATATTATATAATATACTATGTATAATTGTGATATATGATATATGTGCATATATATACATATGTGTATATATAATTATTAGATATATATGTGTACATACACAATTGTTTTATATATACAATATATGTGTAGATATAATAGTTATACATATGATACATGTATAGATATAATTGCTGCACATATTATATATGCATATATATAATTGTTCTATCTATGTTATATAAGTGTATATGTATATATACAATACATATAACAATATATACATACACCCCAATTTATATAACATGTATAGACTTGTTATATTGTTCTATAATATATACAGAATTGTTCTATGTTATATAAGAGTGTGTGTGTATATATACACACTTATATAACATAGATAGAACAATTATATATATATGCATACTTCCTGCCAACCTGGAAACCAGTGAAAAGTCTCATTATTTCCCAATACTGTATGTGAGAATTCTAACTCCAGGCTGGTAGCCAAGGGTCAGGGCAGATGGGTGTCCTTTGCAGGCACTTCTTTGTACAGAAAGTCTGGAGTGCAGCTGAGTCTGTGTGGCTCAGTTAGTTTATTAGTTTAACAGTTTCTACAAATCAGCCTCTGTTGTATCATTTCCTTTAACTCTGAGCACTTTTCACCTTGAACGCATATTCCAAGTGCCACGTCACTGCAGGCAGGTGGCTCAGGTGGAAGAGGAGGAGTTACGAGTCTCTGCGTGAGTCCCAGTCCCAGGTCACTCGTGAGCAGTAGCTGGTGACATGGCAGCTATACACAGTTGCTAAGAGCTGTCTGGAGCCATGCCCTGCTCCACCGGCCCACCTTCACTGCCTGTCAGGCCCAGGTGGGGGTGTGCAAGGGCCTGGCACCTGTTGGACGCTGTGGTTGCAAAGATAAATAGTGTGTATCTGTGAAAGCTCACCCCCTAGCAGGGTCCTTCAATGGAGACATTGCAGAGATGTGAGCAGGGTGGCCCATTCTGCACATGTCACAGATACACCTCTACCTGGTGTGGCCCCTTCTCTCCTCACCCACAGCCCAACAGAGTGTGTCAGGAGTCTGGGGCGTGAGATCCTGCCATGGCCTGCACACATGGAGAGGCCCGGAGTACCAGCAGGGAAAGTGTTCATCTAACCATCTTAACATGACTGGAACAAAGGGTTTCTCCAAATTCAGGCATCAAGGACTCAGGGACCACAGAGGACAGGGCCCGGGAGCCGAGTCCAGGCCCAAGCAGACCTCCATGTTTAGGGGAGAGCTCTGTGTACTCTGCCCACCACCGCTGTGGCGTCCTGGCGGGAGGCTGCAGGGACCAGGGGTGCTGCCATGTTGCTTCCATGGCTGAAGCTTTAGAACTTTGGCTTTGGTTTGTCTCTCCCTGAGGGCCTCTAAACTGGTAGACCCCCACCATGAGAGATATTTGCAGCGATATTTGTGGCTCAGTCTCTGACCCCAACACCTTCAGCACTGTGCACGGGGTGGTGCTAGCTCTGCCCACAGTGAGGGAGCTGTTTGCTCCAGGGGAGCCCTTAGGAGGCCAGGGACATGCAAGTCTGTAAGTTGTTCCAAATCAAGCAGGGCTGGCGGACATCCACATGCAAGTCTGGCTCCAGAGCTCAGATATCCGGGATGCAGGGCTGGGGGGGAGGAATGTTAAGCAGAGGCCGGGGCAGGCATAAGGAGCCAGGGCAGGAGTGGGGGAGGCCAGCATGGGTGTGGGAGAGTTGGGGGAAGGAGTGGGGGATCCTGGGGCAGGTGTGGGGAGCCAGGGGCAGGAGTGGGAAACCTGGGGACTGGTGTGGGGGAGGCCAGCTGGGTGTGGGGGAGCTGGGGGCAGGTGTGGGGGAGGCCAGCTGAATGTGGGGGAGCTGGTGCGAGTATGGGACAGCTGGGGGCAGGTGTGGGGGAGGCCAGCTGAGTGTGGGACAGCTGGGGGCAGGTGTGGGGGAGGCCAGCAGTGGTATGGGACAGCTGGGGGCAGGTGTCGGGGAGCCAGCAGTGGTGTGGGACAGCTGGGGACAGGTGTCGGGGAGCCAGCAGTGGTGTGGGACAGCTGGGGGCAGGTGGGGGGAGCCAGTGCTGGTATGGGGGAGCTGGGGGCAGGTGTGGGGGAGCCTGCGCAGGCACTGGGGGTGGGAGGAGCAGTCGTCACTCTCGGCCTTGGCAGGGACAGACGCCTCTGCTGCCCCAGGAGCTGTGCTCTGAACGTCACCAGCCTGCTTCTCTCGCCACGTCAACTCAAGGTGGAGCTTTGCTGGTTGTCTCGTGATTTGACCACACTGATTCTTGCCCTTAGACAGAGACTGCCTGTGCTCAAGAATCCTGGAACTCTTGCCTCCAGCTTTCAGGGACAAGACATGTGTGAACCCTCTAAAGAGTCTGAGTGTGGGCAGGGCATTGGCAGAAGGCAGGCACTGGGTTGACCCATGTGGCCACCTGCCCGGTCCACACTGTTCCTGTACAACGTGACAGTTGGGGATCGAATCAGGAGGCTCCGGGTCAGGATCAGGCGAGGATGAGGACTGACCTGGGAGTTGGTAATTCAGTGCTTTAGAGAGGAAGTCAATTTTTGCTTTTCTTTGTAAAAACCCATGTACAGTGACATTGTCACCTGTGCGGCAAAGAGCAGAGCAGAGCAGAGGGCACTGTGTGGCACCAGCCTTAGCTTTCCCAGGCAGAGCTGGCAGCTGGTGGCCGTGCAGAGGGCAGCACCATAACACTGTGTTTATCTCAACCCTATATGACATCATTAAAGGCACTTTATGCTGTTTTTGTCTGTGGTCTGAAATTCTGTCTGCTCAATCAATCCCGTTAGGCATTCACTTCCACCACACATCAAAGCCTGATCAGACTTTTTCTTTTTCTTTCTTTCTTTCTTTCTTTCTTTTTTTTTTTTTTAACTTTGCTTGCTTAAAATGATTTCCCTCCAGATCAAGACGCAGAGCACAAAATATTAATCAGTTTAAATAAATATCAAGACTACCCAAATAATATGAATAATTGGCACGGAATAGTGCCGACTGCCCAGTTCCCAACAGCTGGTCACGCTGGCACGAGGCCCCCCTCAACAGTCTCTGAGATAATGACTTTGGCATCTGCTGACGAGCCTTGCTACTGCCCACACAATTTACAACTCACAAGTGGGAAACAGAGGCTCCGACAGAACTTTTTTATGCAAGGTCTTTGAAATTTATTAATGTAATGCAAACACAAGCCTTCCAACCCATTAAATTGTTGATGTTATGCGAATCCACTCTGGAATTGCAGATCCTCATTAACATTATTTGCATGTTAATCTGCATCTTTTTAATTAGTGATATTATTTATGCACATAATTTTCGCCTACTGGTGCCAAGGCTGAAGCGCATTAATTAATCTACTGAGATGCCAAACTGTTTATTTTCTCCCGTACTTTTATTTGTTTACATGGTGTTTTGGATTCAGGGAAAATAAAAAAGAGCCCGAAGAATAAAAGCAGAAAGACAAGATTAACTAAAAGCTCTTTTTGTTTTCATAATTTAAATTGTAATATTAGCCAAATGTTGTGTTTCTTCCCTTAGAGATCGGTTATTCAGTTACATTACCTTGATGTATTATTAAAATTTATAATGGACTCGGGAGGCTTCTGTTAGTTCTCCCCTTCATTTACAGAATATACTCAATGTTATTTTAATCTTCCTACAACGCTCCCATGCATAGGCAATGATGAGCCCTCCCTTGCGGATCACCAGAGAGGCTCCACTTTGCACAACTGATAAACATTTAAATAAGCCTTTTCAGAAAAGAATAGCAGGTAAAATTATTAACCCATTGAGGGAGTTAGCTACTGCTCGTAATTTATCTTTCCTCAAAATAGGTCCATCGCAAAATGCACTTGATGCAGCCACATTTTTGAGGCATCCTTGAGCCCATAGTTACAGGCATTATCCAGACCTGTGTGTCTGTTTGTGTGCTGTGCACGCACGCAAAACAGATTTTTTAAATGTATAATTAAAAATGTCCTGCACTATCCGTGTTAAGTGCATACACTTTCAGAGTCAGGAAAAGACTGAGAGATTGTATGCCGTTGGGCCTTGTAATAAATGATAACATAATTCAAAACCAGTACCCGTTCTAAGGGAATGAAAGTTAAAAACTGCATTGAACTAAGCAAGGTGACACAAACTCTGTTATTTATACCACATCGGAGAAAGTATCCACAGAGCAGCCGGCAAAGATACACAGATAAGTGCTGGTGTTATTACTAGAGGGGAATAATGATTTGTTCCCAGCTTCAGTTTCCCAGGGATACAAGGTAACATGTCTGCGTCTCCACATCCTGTGTGCTTTCCAGGGACCTGCCCCCCCAGATTTCTCCAGTGAAACCCAACCTCACATCCTGCGCGTGACCAGCCCACCAAGACTGCCTCCGGTAAATCACGACAACACCCCCCATCTTAATAAGATGGTGGAGGTCTATTGGACATGACGGCAGGGGGGCGACGTTAGACCAAGTTCCCTTCTGTTGTGTGTGATTTGAACAGCACATAATCCTAGGCGGTTGTTCATTTGTCAAAGGGCTTGGAGTCATGTGCCACCTCCTGGTTCACCAAAGGGTCAGGAAGAGGAAATTGGCCACAGTATGCGTGGAAATTCAAGGGCAACTCAATGAATACGATGTCTCGGGTACAGACGGAGACGAGGAGCATCTTGGTCCACGTTTTCCAAGGGCATGGGAGTGATGAGACTCAAAGCACACATGCTCTCGTTTGTGGTGAAGTAGCAAAGCTGATTTTATTTATTAGTTTTATATTGAGGGTTGTCATAATTGCTGTTGGTAAAAGTTCACAAACAAAGGCTATACTGTGAAAAGGCAAAAGAATTTCTCCCTAACCCCTCAAGAAAGGCCTTGTTCATTTTTCCGGAGGATGCTGTGAATATTCAGGTATCCATTGGGGTGATACTTTGTCTCATCTCCTGTAACCCTCTTCTCACTGAGCAGCACCTGACCCGCGTCTTCCCAAGTGTCTTTGCCTCCTGTAGAATAGGAATAATTATGGACGATGCACAGATTTAGGCCATGGGTGCTGGGTGGAGACACTCATGACACTGTGCACCCCTAGACATGATGGGAGTGGTGGGGGACACACTCCTAGCAGGGACTGACTTTGGGGTGAGTGGCAGCATTCATTAGTATTTTTCATTTTCTGATACATCCCAGGTAATTGTGTGAAAGGAATCAAAGGATCAAGCAGTGGAAGATTCGTTTCTTTGCAAGTGTAAATATTGTTTTTATTTATTTATTTATTTATTTTATTTCCCTTCAAATTTATTTATTTATTTATTTATTTTATTGTTAAATCATAGCTGTGTACATTAGTGTAATCAAGGGGTACAATGTGCGGGTTTCATATACAATCTGAAATATTCTCATCAAACTGTTCAACGTAGCCTTCATGGCATTTTCTTAGTTATTGTATGTAGACATTTGTATTCTGCCTTTAGTAAGTTTTGCCTGTACCCGTTCTAAGATGCACCATAGAAATATTGTTTTTAAACAGTTAT
>CAUYPK010151151.1:0-18684 GCA_963574355.1 Loris lydekkerianus | reverse complement strand
ATAAAAATATGCACCATAGATGTGGCCCAACCCATCACTCTCCCTCCACCCAAACCTCCCCCTTCCCTTCCCCTTCCTTGGTCCTTTCCTCATAGTCTTGTGGTATAGTTGTGTTATATCCTTCATTTGAAAGCTATAGTTTAGCTTCATAGTAGGGCTGAGTACATTGGATAATTTTTCTTCCATTCCTGGGATACTTTGCTAAGGAGAATATGTTCCAGCTCCATCCATGTAAACATGGAAGAGGTAAAGTCTCCATCTTTCTTTAAGGCTGCATAGTATTCCATGGTATACATGTACCACAGTTTGCTAGTCCATTCGTGGGTCGATGGGCACTTGGGCTTCTTCCATGACTTAGCATTATGAATTGGGCTGCAATAAACATTCTGTTACAGATGTCTTTGTTATATTGTGACTTTTGGTCTTCTGGGTATAAACCTAGTAAAGGAATTACAGGATCGAATGGCAGGCCCACTAATACGTCCCTTCTGGAAGGATGTTTGGAGAATACTTAGAGCACTTACTTATTTTTTGTGGTAAAGCACTTAAAATTTACTCTTAGTTATTTTGAAATATATCCTCGCATTGTGCACCTTAGGCGAGATACCTCCAAATACCTTTTCTCCTCCCACCAATCACCTCCCCACTTCTCACTCCTTTCCCTTGCCAGACTATGTTTATTTTTTATCATTTGTATGAGTGTGTGTTTATATATTGGTTTCATAATAGTGTTGAGTACATTGGATATATTTGTTCCATTCTTGAGATACTTTACTAAGAAGAATATATTCCAACTCCATCCAGTTAGACATAAAAGATGTAAAGACCAGGTAGGTTTTACAGGAGCATTTGTTGGTTATTCAGAGTTTCTTTTGTTCTTAGTTCCAAAAGAAACCACTCTTATTTCTTCCTTTGTCTTGCTACCTAAACAGAGATATGATACCTAGATGCCTATCTTGCGGCTGTAAGGAGTATTTAGCAGTGCATGGGGATACCTTCAAATCTAGTTTTATTATAAATGTTGCCCATGTGTTTTTGGTTTGTGTCATGTAACTGTCATCTGCTTTTATGTAGTAACTGAAAGAGATTAAAAAATCATTCAAGGTCCTAATGCCGTTAGGAGAAAGTTTGTAAATTCTTTTATGAACATTGAAAAAAATGCATAGCTTAGGTTTGTAACATTTTCCTTTAGGATCTATACAGGGGCCAAATGCAACCCAATTTACCCCATTCCTTGATTGTTCTTTTGTCATCATGCAAATCAATAGCAAATAGTGGATTTTAATAGGTAAGAAAGGACACTAGCCCTTTGTGGAAGTGATTGTATGGAACTTCTGAACAACATTCATTTTATTTGAAAAAGGAAAAAGAGAGTAGAAGTTGTTTATACCAAAATTATCATCAGTGTGGATGTGGGTTAGAACAAAATGGAGATTGAAAAGTGTCACATTTCAGCACGAGAGAGGGACTTCTTGGGATCTGGCATGAGGAGGGAGAGTTGACCTGAGTGAAAAGGTGGGAAATGCAGAAGAGGCAGAGAGAGAGGCTGGCGTTGGGAGGATTGGCGATGGGAAGATTGACGCAGCTGATGGCTGCAACCAGCACCTGGACTCTGGAAACAGCTTTATTTTTTATCTTATTTTTTTTTTTTGGCCAGAGCTGGGTTTGAATCTGCCACCTCCAGTATATGTTGCCAGTGCTCTACTCCTTTAAGCCACAGGGGCCTCCCTGAAACAGCTTTATTTATACAGTATCTTAACAAAGTTGCATAAATCTTAATACATGGGGTAGAGATCATCCTTAAAGAGGAAAAACTGTGTGCTTGTTGATAACAAAGTATGCACGGGCTACCTGACTTCTGGCAGGTGGAAAGAATGTTGCTTAAGGAGGAGAGTGGTTGGGGTCCTTCCCTGAGCATTTCCCAGGCCTTGGGGACCCTGCCGGCCACAGCCCATCCCCACAGAAAAGTGTGCAGCTTCAAGAAAAAAAAATCCAGATGAAAAACTACTTTGTAACCCACCATGAGCAGTTCATTGTTCCACATCTGATGGGAGAGGGGACGCAGCTACACACTTGAGCCTTGAGTGACTGCCCCTCTTCTAAGTGCCAAGGCTAATAAACACCAGCTATTATAATAATCCCATATAATCACACATACTCACAATGATTAACATTTCAATTAATCACATATCCCAATGGACAGAGTGTGTTGACAACTATGGAATCTTTATCCAGGTAGCATTTCCTAAACTCCCACCAGAACTAAGCTCAGAATTAAATTCTCAAGAAGCATTTATTACATGCTTGTTAATGACTGAACAAATAATACTACGTATTGTTCGACCACTTGATGATTTGTACCCCTTTTTACCTTGTCTCTGATGCCTTTAACTCCCACTCAAGACAACAGTAAGTTTCTATTTTACAGATAAAGAAACTGAGGTTCAGAGAAGGTCTAGGATTTATGCAAGCTCCTAGAAGCATGTGTTTTGCTGTTTCTACTATTCCACAGTTTCGGAATTGGTGACTGGTTTATCAGAAGACTTGGAAATTCAACTTCCTTTGTACAGGCTTAAGGAAAATATACGTAGACCTCATTTTCAAAAATGCATTTTTCTCTGTTTATGTTTCTCATATACTTCTTTTATCTATCTTGAATCTACCCTCAATAAGGATGACTTCTAAGAAATATATTCAAGGATTTTCCTCTAGCAATAAATGTCCTGTAGTCAGCCCATGGTGACTGATCACCTGACAGCTACTAACTACCCTGCCAGATTCTTTCACAGAATGTTTTATTTGGTACCCGCTGCTTTCTTTTTTAATAGACAAAACAGCTCTCCTTCTTTTATAGATTGAAGCAGTTAAATTACCTTCCCAAGGTCACATAATTAATTAAAGAGCCACAATCCAAAACTATACGTGAAAGACTGCCATTGCTCCTTGTATTCAGATGCAAGGTATGAAATTTACCACACTCCATATATGTCCAAGTTCTTCCTATCAGAATTTTTCTTTTTTTGTTTGTCTGTCTTAGGCCTTAGACAGCTTCTTCGTTATCAAATATATTTTTAAAACCATCAATTTCTTTATGCTATCATAAAAGCTTTTGTCATCATACAAACCATACAGAATGCTTCAATGCAATAAGTAGTCAAAAGTGTTTGGCTTTGAAATAGCAACTTCTTCCACTGACAACAATGTAAACCCCTTAATTCACAAGTGGTGCTCTTTAAGAATGTAAATGGTATATATTTATATACTAGCTGCCTGTGAAACTACTGTGCTGACATTCTGGGAATCAGAGAGTTAGGTGTTCAGGGAGGCAGGGAGAGTTTTTAACCTAACAACGGGTAGTTATAAGGGTAGAACAGATGTGAATATGTGACTGAGTCCATTGAGTTTCAGAAAAGAGTCTATCTGAATGTAAAAAGTGAGAGCCAAGGATTCAAGAAGGGATTGGGGGAAATATGACCTGTAACTCAGGGAGTGTAAAGGGATAGGTTTATTAGGTACTATGGTTTCTCAGTGCTTTTGCTCCTTCCTCCTGTGATACGCATAGAGTGAAATATACCACAATGCTATCAGGAAATACCATATAAAGACGAAAATGTGTGCCATATACAAATGGCATTGAAGATAAAATATTTCAGTCAATTGAAGGAAAATAAGGCAGTCATTCATACATGTCTTGCTAAGAAGGAAGAAGCCAAGTTGAAGAGATTCCAGTTTCTGTCTGTCAATGTTGGAAAATAAAGGCAGCTGTTGCAACTGAGGACCCATGGGTTCCTTCCTCTAGACCTCACAAAAGAAACTGTTAGCTCCCCCTAGAGTGGAGGAGGGCACCAGCGAGGGGCCGATGTCCAGCTGGGAAACTGGAAGTGCATGGTGAGGTACAACCATGAAGATGGATGTGTGTGAAAATGTCTCATTCAAGAAAAAAAGCGAGACATTATTTTTCTCTTTAGTTTTCTCTAAGAAAAATCACTGAATAGAAACAGTTTTGTCAGAGATAGGTCAAGAAAACTGAAACACTTATTGCCATGCCTTTAGAAGGCAATGCTGAGTACATATATCTCATTGGGGGATAAAAGACTTGGGGATAAATTAGCCTCATTGTGTCTTTATAATTATTCTTTATTTGAACACCTTCAGGTTAAGAGTGTTTTATTTTATGTTATTTGATTAAGTTAAATTTACTCACAGAAGCTTAGGGAAAATTATAAATGAGTCTTGCTGAACTATAGGATTTTAACTGAAATTCAGTCTAATCTAAGGTCATCAGAACCAAGATAAGATTCAAGTACAGGGAACATGTGTCTGGGCCTTAGGGAAGAAGTGATGTTTCCCTGAGCTTTCTCAATAGTAAGGTTTGGGGGTTACTTTGAGTGACTCTACAGAAAGATTAGTAGCATTGGATAGGGAGACAGAGAAGAGGCAAGTTTAATGTTAGTATAAGAGTTTGAAGTTTAGAGAAAGCAGCCTGAGTGATCGTAGAAGTTATGCTGTTAGGAGCATATGACAGCAGTAATGAAGTCGAAGAAGTTACCAAACAGTCTTCATGAACTAGAGATCTCAGTATGAGACCATACTGTTGATTATTTATCTAGCACCAATTAGAGCTCAAACTTCCCAAAAGTATAATGTAAAGATGAAGTGACCTAGTGCACTAATATTGTGCATGCTCAAATGTTGAGCTTGGAATATGATGGTATGACTCCAGGTAGGTGAAATTAGTAGGTACTGAATGTAAAGGTCTTGCCATTGTTGCCTGGAACAGTGTCTTTGTTGATGTTGCTCTAAGAAAGTGATTTTCAACTGCGGCACACTGGTGTGCTGTGAAAGGTTTTAAAGATTATTAATTGAATTATTTTTGAAAGAAGTTCAAAGCACAATAAGTACATCTTTTTTTTTTTTTTTTTTTTTTTACTCCTTTTTAAAAATCAGCATAATGTAAGTGGGCCCCAGAAGTGTAACTATAGATTGAGAAACACTGGTATGAAGGAAAACCTGGGACATTTATAGGGGAAACAAAGTTTTGTTTGGTTCATGGATCTTTAGGCTATATTAGAAGCAAGGTGTCAGCATTAACTTCTGATGAAGGACTGAGCAGATTCCACTCGTGATGAAAGATGATGGGGAGCTGGTTTGTGCAGAAATCAAGTGGCAAGAGAGGAAGAATCAGGAGAGAGGAGAGGGATGTAACAGACCAAACGATGGACTCATTTAACAACCAGATTTTGTGGGAACTAAAATAGAGGGAAAATTCATTCATACTGGGACCAAGCCTTTCTTTTTCTTTTTCTTTTCAATTAATATAAGGATACAAATTTTTAGGTTGCATTGTTCTCACTTCCATGGTGAATTTCCACTTGTAAAAGAGCCCCTCACCCTGGGGGGCATGTTATACACCCTTACCATGTGCACAT
This sequence comes from Loris lydekkerianus, assembly GCA_963574355.1. Lineage (NCBI taxonomy): Eukaryota > Metazoa > Chordata > Mammalia > Primates > Lorisidae > Loris > Loris lydekkerianus. The sequence goes on along the minus strand of CAUYPK010151151.1, from coordinate 13,255 downwards.
TAGGTGAGATCCGGCCTCATGCCCTCCCTCCTCCTGTCTTTCAATGAGGGTTCCATCCCCTTGACCCAAACACTTTCCACTGGGTTCAGCTTTCAACATTGGGGTTAAATTTAAAGATGAGCTTTGAAGAGGTTAAATATCCAAACCATAGCAGACAACATGAAGTTTCTAGATTAGTTGGTTCCATGTACTTTTTAACCTGAAGTAACAGCCATTCACCTAAATATTCTTCCTTATCCTATCTTCTGAATACCGGTGATTCATCTTACCTAGAACTTAGAACTTCTACCAGGAACCAGGGAATTAGTGAACCAAAATGAGTCATGTACTATAATGAGCTCTGGGAGAAATATAAATGAGTAAAAGCTCAACATGCACAGCAGCCAGTGGTAATTAGAGAGACTTTGGGAGACCTAAGGATCACTTGTGAAAAGTATCAACAAATTAGCAATGTCTTTGCAAAGGAGCCCTGGATTGTATTGCCTTGCAATAAGCTATAATCATTCTGTTCTTTAACAAATATTTAATAGAGTAAATTTGACTGGGGGAGGGGAGAAGGAAAGCATTGTGCCAAATGTTAGGGGATAATGATGCAATTTAAAGTGCAATTATTACCCACAGGGAGCCATAGTCTACTGAGAAATACATGTAGGTAGACTCAGAATCACATTTCGATTCATTTTTGGAAAAGTATATGAATCTGTAATATCACACTAAAAGAAAACCCAGTCCAGCCTCTGGGAAGGGGCAGGATAAAGGGAGAAAAGGTCAAGAGAAGCAAGCTGGAGGTGAGTAGACAGCTGCAGGAGAAAGATGTGGCTGCAGCTCTGGTAGGTTGGCCTGAGCCTCACGCTGGGAGGGTGTCACGTCATGTGAAGAAACAAAGGTCCAGAAAAAGAAGACACCAAACTCACTTTTCTACTTGGTGTTCTTTGTTGTATGTGATATGTACGTGATCTATTTCAGAGGTCAAGAGAAGGGAAACAACCTCTCGAAAGATCTTTTCTAAGACAGGGGGGTGTCAGGGGGAAATTCTATGACGAGATGGAAAATACAAGTGAGTATATTTGCCATGCAATAGTTTAAAGGTGACAGGTGAAGTGGCTGAGTGAGAAGAAAGGGTTACATAGCAGAATCAGAATGAGTTCATCAGAGAGAATATTTCAACCAGTGTACTCTTTACTAGGACAACAAACAAGAATACTCATGATATCTGGACAGTTACAGATTAGCTAGTTACAAAATAGTGAACCCATTGGCTCCCACTTACAGTTGGACTGTGGGGACATTCGCCTCTCTGGAAGAAATCATTCATAGCCCACATATGGGACAATGTGCCTCTGAAGGAGTTCAGTCCTGGGGCTAGGCTGTCTGTTTTGCAAGTCTTGGAAGCTGCTTATAACTTGTAAAACACTCAGCGTTTTTCTTAATGTTTCTTCTGACACTTGGTGCTTGGACCCATAATTAGTTTATTTTAAACACCAGTCTCTAGGTAAAAATTTGGGCTACAGTGAACAAGAAAATTACATGAAAGAGTTAAAGATGATTCACATGACTGTACGTGTGAGGCTGTCATAGGCAGATTCTTTTCGTTTCCTTTCCCATCACATCCTAAGAAGAATATTCTGAACTTGATTTCCACATTATTTTTTACTTTCTTTTACATTTTTATCTTTTCCCCCCAGAATATTAAATGGCATTTCTTGAGCATCTATTATATGACACCTGCCCATGGTGTTAACCATTGCATGCGTTTAATACCCTTAAATGGGTTTATATTTTTTTATTGCAGAATTTCTCACTGCCTTTAATATGACAAAGAAAATGTACATGTGAGAAAGGCCTATAGCTTGCACTGATACTGGGTTATTTAACCAGTTAGTGCCTTCGCTATAGAATGTCTTTCAGGGCTACCCTTGTGTGGAACACACCAGTGAAAACATTTCTCCACACTAGGAGGCCAGGCCAGTGTGTAGCTGCAGGTAGAGCTAGAGGAGTAGGTATGAGTCACACTGAGAAAAAGGCTTTTGGGCAATGGAATCTGGACTCTGTTGACTGGCATGGGGGAGGGATATAATATTTTGAATAGTTGTTTTTCTTTGAATTAAACTGGTTTACTTTTTTAAAAGGGTTAATCCTGAAGGATTTAATATCAAGAGATGTACAGGACACTATATAACTAGATATGTCTATACCCTCACTTGAAATGTATCAGCTGTTAATATTTTGACAAATTTGCTTTAGATCACAGTTTAAAAAGCTAATTACATCAGCAAATATAATCTCATGAGCAATTTTGAGTACAAACAAACTCAAATTGCAGAATTTAAACTACCATCTCTAGAGTTTAAGTACTGCCAAAAATCACTATGTAACATTGATAGATTCATAACTATACAGTAAAATACACAAATGTCTGTGGGAATTATAAACACTGAGTGGAAGATTATGGTTTCTGTAGAGATATTGGGAGAGTTGGGTCTTGCATCATGTCCATGGTAATTATTAATTAATTCTCCAATGAAAATAAAAATAGCAACTGAAACAAACAAGAAACAATGTTAAATTTACAAAGCTAAGTGATGATTGTCTTAGATCAAGCTCCCTGAAATAGAATTTAAAATAGAAATTTGTGTGATCTTGAGAATAATTTCTAGAAGAGATGAAGGAAGAAGGACTGGACAGAGGAGAAAGGAGAACAGCGAATCAGTTGCAGTAGGGGCCACCTGATTTCACAGACAACTGTGGAGCTGGGAAGGCCCTCCTAGATTTCTCAAATTGAGTCAAGACTCTTGAATCTCAAGATGCTTGCTTTGATCAGTAAAAGAGAAGGAGGTGAAAGTTTGGGCAAGGCAACTAAGTCCCTTCCGCCAATGACGATTCCCAGAGCAGTTCTGAGCTCTCCACTGGCAGCCCCTCTTAGCTTCCGGGAGAATGAAAGTGTGCGTTAATTCTGAAAGTGAAATCTGTATAGTATACCACCGTATCCCCAAGATATCTTATGTCATTTTATTGTTGTCTTTTCATGTATTAGAAAATTTGTATTTTTTTTCAAACCTCAGCATTAAAAAAAAACAAACTTCCAATTTAACATTATTCCCTAAACTAATCCTCCAACACACACACACACACACACACACACACACACACACACACACACACAAATACTTAAATCTCAACCTCAGTTAATATCAGGCCATACACTTAGTATTTTGTTTTCTTTTCACTATGTTTTTAGCAGGCAGTTGAAGATCCCCTCCCATCTCCCTTTCCCCTGGTTTTATAAATCCTTGCCATGTATTTTAAAAGGTACAATTTATTCAGCATTTTTAGGTTTTTGTTACACAATAACTTATTTGATTTTCTTGGTGGAATATGCACTGAGACAATTTAAAACAAATTGTATCAATCCCATTATTAAATAACAGTGCTCTTTAGTCATCTGTTTTTTTCCTCCTTCTGTCCCTGTCTGCTAAAGTAAACACAATTACAAAAAACATAATAGAACACCATGCCTTTTAATTCTACTCCTTTTTGTTTGTGTTTAGTTTGGATCATGATGTCCACATACTGTCTAAATCAGGGTTGGCAAACTACAGCCCAAGGGATAAATCTGGACTGCCACCTGATTTTGTCACACAGTGTGCTTATTCATGCTTATTCAAGCTGTCTATGGCAGCATTTGTCCTATCATGGCAGAGTTGACAGTTGTGACAGAAACCATATGGCCTACAAAGCTCCAAGTGTTGCCTGTCTGGCCCTTCCCAGGAAAAAAGTTTGCCAACCCCACTTTAAATCATTGCTCGTTTTTACATTTTGTTATTGGAAAATCCATATGTGGTGGACACTGCAGTGGAAAGGGGCTAACATGTTTGCCCACTTGACCTTTCTTTACTGTTTTTCAAACAGAAACTGAAAAATGGATAAAGCCAGTTGTCAGGGCAATGCTTTCTTGCCTCACTGCAAGAAATAGCCTAAGTACAAGAGGCCCTGTGGTGAAACCATTTCTTGCCCTGAAAAAAATGTCTCAACTACAACAGGGAACAAGTCAAAAAGAAAACAGTGTTAAAGTTGCCTTTATAATTTGTAGGCAATTGCAAATTACTGACTTGGGCGATAAATAACCATGGTTTATTTGTGTGCACACACATACAGACACTCACGTGGCACTGCTTCATGTGAGCTTGCTGTGTGCCCTCTATAAGGACATATTCCATTAGGAGGTCAATCAAAAGCATCCTGTGGGATGATTTACGTATTTGTTTACATTTCTTTTATTAGTCATCCTAAAATTGAATAACATACCCTTTCCTAATAATTTTTAAATTTCAGAAATCTTAATAAAGACAAAACATCTGAATAAGGCTAGCAATTTTTATAATTGGATATATAGATGCAAATATATAAATATACATGAAAATATACATATATCCATATACAGATATGGACACAGGCGTCGAGATGCGTACATGTGCATATTCCCCTGAATCTTGCTTATTTTCTTTTCTTTCTTCCTTTTGGATATGAATTTTTCCATGGGTTTCATGCCAGTTTCTATTTTCATGATTACTCCTCATGAGGGGAGATCCATCCAGAGCAGCTGGGTGTTTGCCCATTAATTAGGTGCATTCATTCCCTTTATTTATTATTAAATAATCAATTGATTAAATTTATCGATTAATGAATACTGTTTTTTCTTGGTTTCTGATTGTATCTTTTGATTAGACAGTAAGCTCAACAGCTAGTTGAAGCAAATTTTCACAAATAGTTCTGAGATGCAGAAATAGTGCGCTGAGGGCGCAGGCTATGTGAGCAGCGCCTCCCCTCTGCTCTGTTTTTCTTGTTCTAAAGCGTCTGAGCTGGGCCAGTTTCTCCACTTAACTTTTCTACTTGGCCTGGAACACAGCGACCCCTCTCGTCCACTGCTGCAACAACACGTGAGAGAATCACCAGCTCAGCCCCGCTTTCAGGGACTGGAGCTCGCTCTTCACCTGTTACCCATCAGCAGTCTGGAGGATTTCCAGTCCTCCTCTGTCCACCTGCCATACCGTACCAAGATTCTCCAAGAGTCTCCTGTATTTAGTTTCTCATAAATTGAAGATACAAATTAGTCTTTGGCTAATGTTATTCTTCATTTAGTTCTCTGTTATATATGGGAAAAGGTTTGGTGTCTTGTTATATACAACACATCCAGTAATGATGCAAAAATTTCCCTTTAAATATAAATGAAAAATGGAGGTTAATGGGAACAGGGCAGGGAGGCATCTAATTAAATGTTTTGCTTATGCTTTCCTTCTATGATATAGATTTTAATTGAGAAACTTTCTTCTATACCTGTCATGTAAGCCCAATGAACTTCAAAGTATTGTCTAAAAATAGGAACATGAAATTTAAATATTCCCAGTTTAAATTCTGCTAAAGTAAACACAATTACAAAAAACATAATAGAAGAAAATAGTCCTTTAAAGACTTTAATTTTTACTTATTTCTCTTTTTTGAATACCAATTTGTGGCTTAATAGTTTGAAAATATGCACATATGTAGGGTGTCAAAAAGTTTGTGTGCAATTATAAGTAGTATGCAATTTTATGTGGAGGACTGGAAGAAATAAATAGAAGATGTAGGCCGGGCGTGTGGTTCATGCCTATAATCTGCCCTCTGGGAGGCTGAGGTGGTTGGATTGCTTGAGCTCACAAGTTCAAGACCAGCTTGAGCAAAAAAGTGACCCCCATTTCTACTAAAAATACAAAAACTGAGGCAAGAGCATTGCTTGAGCCCAAGAGTTGGAGGTTGTTGTGAGCTATGACACCATTGAGCTCTACTCAGGGTGACAGCTTGAGACCCTGTCTCAAAAAAAAAAAAAAAAAAGGATTTTCTTGTGATTCAGCATTCCCACTGGATATACATATTAAAAGTTCACAATTTTATTTTGTGTTCTCTTAATTTCTTCATGGACAAGTAACTCATTCATGCTCTTTTACATTGATCTTAATAAATCAGTTTTAAGTTTACCAGTTATAATGAGTATAAAAACAATTTGAATTCCATTTCTTAAGCATTTGCTCTGAGTCAACACCATGTTAGGTGCTTTGCATATACAGTAGAACCTCATTTAAGTTAACCAGCCAAGGGAATATAACAAAGCTGCCAACATATGGAAGTGGTCAACATAAGAAACCAGGCCCACTGTACTGCTACGTACAAGTGGTGCAGGCACAATCCGTGAAAATTACGTCAACATAAAGAGGTGGTCAGTGTAGAAAGGTGGTCACCTGGAGAGGTTCTACCGTAATTTATTATCCTTTCTTTAATTTACCTTGTTAGAGAGTGGTCATCTTTCCCATTTCATAAGGTATGATCAAAAATTAGAAAGCTTATGATTTGTCACAGGTTAGTTCCCTGGACAAATAGCAGAGCTAACTGAGATTTTTAATTAAGGGCTGTCATACTCTAAAACCCAAAAGCTAAAGAATTTAAAACCCAAATGATTTTACTCCACTAAAATATACTTTAATTTGGTCAACGCCTATGGCTCAGTGAGTAGGGTGCCAGCCCCATATACCAAGGATGGCAGGTTCAAACCTGGCCCCGGCAAACTGCAGCAAAAAAATAGCCAGGCATTATAGCGGGCACGCCTGTAGTCCCAGCTACTCCGGAGGCTGAGGCAAGAGAATCACTAAGCCGAAAAACTGGAGGTTGCTGCGAGCTGTGACGCTGAGGACAACAAAGTGAGATGCTGTCTCTAAAAAAAGTATATATGTGAATATATATTTTATATGTATATATATATATATACATTGTATATGTGCACATATATACACATATATATTTATATGTATATATATACTTCAATTTACCACAAAGCGATTCCCTTCTATTTTTGTAGGCAATAACTCCTTCACAAGGACCCAAAAGCTCATTATTTCTCCACATTCCAGTCACCACTATTCATCAATATTGTCCATTCTTTGCCATTCAGGAGTATTCATATCTCAAATACAAGTCACATTTTATTTTATTCACATTCACTTTAATAACTTTATTTTCTTTCATCAAAAATCTTTCATAATTCCATAACTATATGATGCTCTGTAATTACAACTTGATTCAAAAAATTCTGATTACCTTTCAGATTATATTCATCTGTGAGTATGGCCCCCAGAATTGGAAGATTAATAGGCAAAAGTTGCAGACCAATTATCCTAGGAGATCATTTTTGATTTATGACTTAATATTTGCTAAGAGACCAAACTTTAATGCCAGTAGGTATATTAGAGCACGGCTCCATACAGTAGTCTGCTTGTTGAGGACTCCATCACTGAAATTTAGAAATACTATTTGCCTAGTGGTCTGAGTTCAGTGTTAGTGGTCAAAAAGTCTTCAGTGTTCACATGTCTATTTCAATAGTTTGGTCTTTTTTAAGAATTCCATTTAAGTGGAATCTTGTATTCTTTAAATGTATGAACATTTGAATTGTTTCTAGTTTGGGGGCCATTATGAATTAAAACACTATAAACATTACACTATGACCAAACAACAAACAACAATATTGTGTGGTCATATGTTTTCCTATTTCTAGGATTCAGATTGATTGGTAACATGCTTATCTTCATAAAAAACTCCAAACTGTTTTCAGAGTGGTTGTGCTATATTGCATTTCCAACTGTGATGAATGAGCCCCAGTTGCTCCATGTATTTGTCAACATTTGTTAATGTCAGTTTTTACAAGATTAGCCATTCTATCAACCATGCACATCCTTATGGTTTTAATTGATATTTCCCTAATAAACTAATAATGTTAAGCATCTTTTCATGTACTTAGTTGTCCACTTATCTCCTTTGGTGAAATATCTGTTAAGATTTTTTATCTGTTTTAAAAGTTAGATTGCATGTTTTCTTATTATTAAGTTGTTAGAGTTCTTTATCAGTTGCTAGAAACCTTTAACAGATATCTGTTTGCAAATATTTTCTCTTATCTTAGGTTTGTTTTCATATTGCCCTCAACTGTGTCTTTCAAGGAGTCAACATTTTAAATTATTTTAAAGTCCAACTTACCAATTTTTTTAATGATTTGCACTTTTTGAGTTCTAAGCTAAGAAGTCTACGAAGCCAAAGGTCACAAAATTTTTCTTGTGTGTTTTGTTCCAGAATTTAGATCTATTAATGGTACTTCTAAATGTGTATGGAAAATACATATTATGAAAAAACCTATTCATGGACTTTAAAGTATTTAACATGTCTGAAAAATTGCCTAATTTCAAGCACTAAGAAGGATAAGACATCAGTTTGAAAAAAGCCCCTATCGGAGCAACATACATATTGCTAAAATTAAAGCAAGAAGAAATATCAAATTTATGGTGAAGCTGGGATAATGCCTCTGAATCATCAGTTTACAAATGGGAAATGTTTTAAGAAGTGGTGAGATGATTTTGAAAATAAACCATGAAGAAAAAATAATTTTCTTGGTGCCCTAATTGAAGGCGATAGACGAATAACAACAGAAGCAGTAGCCAACACCATAGACACTCCAAATGGCTCTGTTCACACAATTCACAATTCTGAAAAAAAATTAAAATTGAACTAACTTTCCATTTGATGGGTGCAATGATATTGCACCCAGATTAGCTGTAGACAAAAGCAGAATTTTCAAAGTATATTTTAAACAACTGGCATGCTGGAGCATTTTCTAGAAAAATTGTAAGAGGAGATGAAACATGACTTTCCTGACTCTGAAGACAAAATACGATCAAAGCAATAGCTACGAAGAGGTGGGAGTGGTCAGGGGAAAACAAAAGCAGAGTGGTCAAAAACAGAGATTATGGTTGAGTGCCTGTAGCACAATGGTTACACTGGCAGGTTTGAACCCAGACCGGGCCAGCTAAACAACAATGACAACTGCAACAAAAAACATGTGTAACTTACTAATTGTAGAATATAAATGTTTTAACACAATAACTATGAAAAAGCCAGAAAGGCTATGTTAACCAGTTTGATGAAAATATTTCAAATCATATATAAAATCAGCACATGGTACCCCATGATTGCATTAATGTACACATCTAGGAAAAAAATAAATTAATTAAAAAAATAGCTGGGCGTTGTGGTGAGTGCCTGTAGTCCCAGCTATTTGGGAGGCTGGGGCAACAGAATGGCTTAAGCACAAGAGTTTGAGTTTGCTGTGAGCTGTGATGCCATAGCACTCTACCAAGGGTAACATAGTGAGACACTATCTAAAAAAAAAATAGAGAGAGCTCATGGCAAAAAGACAATTTACTTGTTGACTTTCTGGAGGGCTAAAAAATTATAATACTAAATATCTGCTTCTTATAAGAGTGCTTGAGAAAGTTGGCCAAATCTTTAGCTGGAAAATGCCCAAGAAAACTTCAGCAGAGAATCCTTCTTGACCATAACAATGCTCCTGTTCTTTCTTCTCATCAAACAAAGGCAATTTTGTGAGAGCTTTTTAATGGGAAATCATTAGGCATCCACCTTACTGTCCTGATTTGGCTACTTCTGACTTCTTTTTGTTTCCTTCTTTAAAGGGTACCCATTTTTCTTCTCTTAATAATATAAAAAAGACAAGGTTGACATGGTTAAATTCCTAGACATTCTATTCTTTATGGATGGACTTCGTGGCTGGTATGTTAGCTTACGAATGTGTATTGGAATTCATGGAGATTATGTTGAGATATAAAGTTTACATTTTTTTATTTTTACCTTTTAATTTCTTTTTACATACACTTTTAGAAGTCTGCTCATAATGATCTATTTTAAGTTAATTTGTGCCTTTGGTGGCTCATAATTGCAGAGACTCAACATTTTACATATAGATGTTCAATTGCTCCAGCACCATCTGTTGACTAGGCTATCTTTTCTCCATTGAATGATCTTGGAACGTACATTGTAAATCATGTAAACATAAATGTGTGGCTCTCCCTCTATTATTTTGCCTATTATGTTCCATTAATATGCATAATCATAAACCAAAAATGCACTTATTGATTATTATTCATTTATAATAAACATTGAAACAGGTAATGTGGATCTTCCAGATTTTTTTCTAAAGAGATAGTTTTAGCTTATTATTTATTTCCCTATTTCTTTATTTTAAAGGTACGGTGAGACGATACCTAAATGTAATATGGAATACTGGACTGAGCCCTGAAACAAACACACCAAAGGTTGACGTTATTCAAAAATTTAGTGAAATCAGAATAAAGATTGAAGTTTACATACTACCATGGTATTAATGTTAATTTCTTAGTTTTGATAAGAGGTTGCACAAGATATTAACCAAGTTGTGACCTGAAAATGATATATAACTTTTTAAATGTGTCTCCGTATTCTGCTTGCTAAGATCTCATTGAACATTTTTGCATTGCTATTCATTAATGATATTGGCTACACTAATATGAAATCAACACATAAGTAATGGATGTCATACGAATGATAAAACACAAACGTAGTCTAGGGAAGGGGAAGAAAGAGAACGGAGAGGGATGGGGAGGGGGATGATGATTAGAGAGAGGAGGGTGGGCAAGTAGTGGGATCTCACCAAATGTGCACAATGTGAGGGTGTTCAGCACCCTGGGTGAAGGACTCAACTACAATGTGAATTTTATCTTGGAAATGAGAATAATGTGACCTAAAATATGACCTAATATATGACCTTCATATATTAATTTAAAATAAAATTTAAAAAAAATAAACTAAAAAATTCCTGATTTATGTAAATGGATGATTTGTAATTAGAAATTTCTGTATGATTTTCACAACTCTTTTTCACATTTAAAATTATATTAAAATAAAAAGTGAAAAAAAGCCACCCACGGAGGAGATTGGTGCCAATTTTAATGATTTAAATGTTGAACACATGGTGATCCCCAAGACACTGCCATTTAATTTACTGTCTGGCCCTCACAAAAACCAGATGGATTGTTCCAGGTAATGATTCACTACTCCAAACATAATCAAATAGTAGCCCCAATTGCAGCTGCTTTGCCAGAAGTAACATCTTTGCTAGAATTGATGAATATTGTCACAGGGACATGGTATGCAGCCACTGATCCAAGAAATGAGTCAAATTTCCAAACTTCTGAGGATGGAGGATCAGAAGCAATTCACATCAATATGAGAAGGAAATGAATAGATTACAGTCTCATTCCTAGTGTATATCAATCCTCTCATTTTCTGCCGTAATATAGCCTGCAGTGACCTACACCATTTGGACATCTTGCATAACATTCCATTTTTCCACTTTATTGATGCACCATATTAACCTGGCAGGGGCACATGAAGTGGGAAGTATAGTGAAGAACTTTGTCAGCTATGCTCCAGATGCTCAAAACTATCAATAAACTAAAGACATTTAAAGCTTATGTCACATCAGTGAAGTACTTAGAGGTTGAAAGGTTTGGACATATCATAATATCCCTTCCTAAGAAAAGGACCTTTATGCCATCTTACCCCTCCTACCACTAATAAAGAACCACAATTCTTGGAAGGTGGCCATGTGTAAGCAGTCTCCAGCATACCAAATTCAACTGCTATCCTGGTCCATATTACTTAGAAGATACCCATGTGATGACAAAGGTGCTATATGACATTTATTATATGCCCTAACAGGAAAATCACAGTTAGACTCCCATGGATTTGTGGTAAGTTTCTGCCTTGCAGTGGAGAACTGTATATAATTTTAAAAACTGATGCTGGTCTGGAGCTGCACCTTGACAGAGGGTCTGAACCCATTATTTCATTACCTTATCAGAGCCACATTTTTTTCAAACTTGGGAAATCATAGATTGGACTATTCTAACAATTTATTTTAAAGTGGAAGTGGTGTATCCAGATACATGCAGTGTAATGTAAATAAGGTGGTCTTGCTGCACGAGCAGGCAGCCCAGACCTACATATCATTTCCTAATATGGTGCCAGTACCTTTCCCTCAATTTATGCCTATGACCCTAGGAGCGGATTACTTTTTATTAGCTGATAGAGGGACAAGTGGCCAAGCTTCAGAAATCTGGCTATCCACTGTGTGTGGAAAAGAGAGCAGTCCAAGTTAGCAATGCAAATGGACAAATGAGCATGGCAAATGACGAGCTGGCTTCCTATGCAACTGAAAGGAGGAAAATTAAAAGATCGAGGACTAAGTGATCTGGGAAAGAGACACATGGATGCACCAATGGAAGTAGTCACAAAGTTTTGAAAGAAATTGTATTGTATATTAATACCCACAAGAAGGCACACAAATGGGATGAATACTGAAATACTCAGTAGCTGAGTAACTCATCATGCAGCATCAGTCAGGGGCGTGGTCCACCACTCGTTCCTAATACAAAGGGCTCATGAATACAGTAGCCATTGTGTGACAGATGGAAGCTGAGCAGGGTCCATATAGCATGTGTTTCCACTTGCTGACTGATGTTAGCTACTACTTCTGCTACAAGTATAACCTGCCATAACACAAACCACCTCTATGCCCCAATAAGGCATTCTCCACCAAAAATGACAAGTTTATTACATTGAATTCTTTATTTCTTTGAAAGCAGCTATTAAGCTGGAATAGAATCAACAAATATTCTGAGTATGGATTTTCCTTTCTTACCCATAGGGCATCAGCAAGCACACAACCCCAAAATATTCAGAATATTTGGTATATCTGCATCAACAAACAATCCTTTTTGCACAACAGCACAGCAGACAAAAGGATAACTTACACCTGAGAATATTTTTGGTGGGCAATATTCAAAGAATGGTAAAAGAGGTCAGAAGGAAGATGATAGGTATAATTTGTGGCTTCAAGTTTTGCTAATTAGACTCTATCTTTTAAGTCACTCAAAAAAAAGAATTGGAATTCTGGAGATGCCTCAGACAGGATGCCCTTCCCATAGAAAGCAAGTGCATTTGCGTAATCCATGGTGTAAACTTTAGAGTTTGTCACATTGCACTGCCCCAATCTACTTTTTCAGGACTGTGATACTCATTTTTGTAACTCTGGAATTGCTGCCTACTAATGGCTCAGAACTTGGTACCTCTCTGGACATTACCTTATGCTAAAGAAAACCATTCTATCTCAAGATATTTCCAGTATTTTCTTTTTTTTTTTTTCTTTTTTCTTTTTTTTTAATTATAGATAAAAATATGCACCATAGATGTGGCCCAACCCATCACCCTCCCTCCACCCAAACCTCCCCCCTCCCTTCCCCTTCCTTGGTCCTTTCCTCATAGTCTTGTGGTATAGTTGGGTTATAGC
>CAUYPK010151147.1:0-12619 GCA_963574355.1 Loris lydekkerianus | reverse complement strand
CCCCCCTATCTTTAAATTTTCAATTCAGTTATTGTGTTATAAAGCTCAAAATTTTCTGTTTGGTTGTACAATTATTTTTTTTTTTTTTTTTTTTTTTTTTTTTTTGCAGTTTTTGGTCAGGGCTGGGTTTGAACCTACCACCTCTGGTATATGGGGCCTGTGCCCTACTCCTTTGAGTAGGTGTAGGTGCCACCCATAAAATGAATTTTTTATCTCTTTGCTGATATTCTCATTTATTCATGTATCATTTTTCTAAGCTTCTTGAGTGTTTTTATAATGGTTAGTTTGAATTCTTTTTCAGATAACTCATATATCTCCATTTCTTTAGGGTCATCTCTGGGAGATTTATTTTGTTCCTTTGATTGAGCTATATTTCCCTATTTCTTTATGTGCCTTGTAGCTTTGTGTTGGGATTTGATTCATGCATTTGCAAAACAGCCATCTCTCTCAGTCTTTACATAATGTTTCATACAGAGGAAAAAACTTGCCAATCACCTCAACCAGAGATTCTGGGATATCCCAAATATTTTCTGGGGTTGTGCCTTCTCTGATCTTATTGTATTAATGCAATTTCCCAATTAATAGAGCTTTGCCAGTTGCTTTTTCAGAGCGTGTAGTGTCTTCCTCCCTCTAGTGCCTGTCTGCAGTATTACAAGTTCTCTGGTGCAGCTGCTAAGCAATTTTTTTGTCCTCTGTGGTCCCCAAGCAGATGAGGTAGGCTAGCTCCTCATCAGGACTCTGAGTCAGATGAGACAAGAAGCAGTCCCTCAAGAAACCTTCTGCAAAGCTGGAAGGCTGGATGTGTGTACTGTTCTTCTCTCTTTTTACAAAGAAGAAGCCAGAAACTGGGTACTTGCTTCTGATCATGACACGTTATACTAGTTTCTGCCTGTGGTATTAGAGGTTCTCTGTCACTGCTGCAAACCTCTGAGATCTTTTTTGTTCTCTGTGACCCCCAGTCATCAAAGTAATGTCAGTTTCTGTGAATTCTTTGAATCAGCAAAGGCAGAAACCAGTTCCTTGGGCAGCCCTCTGAAAAGCTGGTCTGGGATTTCCTATTCTGCCATCTTGCTGATGTCATTCTTCCATATCTCTTAAAATAATGGGAAATGAAAACTTGCTTACTCCACACTCATATGTGCAAAGACACATATGCCTTGCTCACCTTACTCTTCTACCTCTGGTCTCCTTCTTATTTACAAAATCCTCCTTCCAAGGGCCCTGTCATTCCACATTGCCCGGCAAGTGTACCCTGAGGTTCCATGAACACTTTTACTAGCATCTTCAGACCAAAGCCATAGGAGGGCCTTGCACCAGAGGATGCAAACACAAAGAGACAGATTTATTCAGGAACACATGGCCACCACTGTCACTTAGAATCTGGTGCTGAGGGCTGACATATGCAACCCTAAGCATCTGCTGTCATGACTAACACCTTAACGACCTCAAGGAAAAACTTTTTTTACATCTTTTACCATATGTCCTTGAAACATGCTGTAAAGGTTTATAGTTTGTGTCATTGCCAGTATTGAAGATAGTCCATATTTCAGAATGTGGGGAATACTTGAACAGAAGAGCATTTAGGGAAAAGAAGAGGCAAATTAGTCAATTTGTCAACTCTTTCTTCTTAGCTCAAATGTACTGGACTCCTGCTCAATAGAGAATCATTTTCCAATGATATGGAGGCCCTTTTATTGCTTCTCTGTCTTCTAATGCAGTTCCAGAGAAATATTCATTAGAGTGGTATTTTTAACAGTGTATGTGGTGGGCAAGGAGCCATTTGTAATAGATAAAATTCACATTACTCAAATTTGTATGTAAGTACAACTTATAAAGTATGATGATGATTCTTTACCTTACTGTATGGATCCTGCTATTGTTTTGAAAACAGGAAAAATCATGAGATAAGTGATGATTTCTGCAATGAAATTTAGTTTGTAAAGTTTTCTATTATAATAATTTGTCCTATGTAATCCCATTCCAGTGTTTGAATTATGATATTGAAAATTCATAGATATTTCTAAATCAAAGTATTGCTTTCATAATTTTATTAGCAATTCTAATTAGTCCTGATCTGAAAAGTGAGCTTTCTCTACATTGAAATTAATACAAACTTATCTAAGAACTACAGTGACTCAGGAATGATTATATAATTTAGCATTACTATGACAGGAACTAGTTATGTGATAATCTTGATTATACAGCATAACTAGGGCTGGACATGGTGGCTCATGCCTATAATCCCAGCACTTTGGGAGGCTGAGGTGGGAGGAACACTGGAGGCTAGGAGCTCAAGACCAGCTTGAGTAAGAGCAAGACCCCATCTCTAGAAAAAATAGAAAAATTAGCCAGGTGTGGTAGTGCACCATAGTCCCAGTGACTCAGGAAGCTGAGGCAGGAGGATCCCCTAAACCTAGGAATTTGAGTTTGCAGTGAACTGTGATAATGCCACTGTACTCTAGCTGGGTGGCAGAGTGAGAACCTGTCTCAAGAAAATAATAGTAAAAAATATAGCATAACTAAAGATGTTGGCAAAATGAAGGAAAGAAAAGTAAATTTTGTGGGATTAGTGTATCATGAGACAGAGACTCATGTCGCCCTTGTTAGAATGCTGTGGCATCACAACTCACAGCAACTTCAAACTCTTAGGCTTAAGTGATTCTCTTGCCTCAGCCTGCTAAGTCACTGGGACTACAGGTGCCTGCCACAATGCCTGGCTATTATTTTTGGTGGTGGTGTAGTCATCATTGTTGTTTAGCAGGCCTGGGCTGGGTTCGAACCTGCTAGCCCCAGTGTATGTGGCCGGCACCCCAACCACTGAGCTTTGGGCACTGAGCCTTTATGTTAGTTCTTAGCAAAAATCAATCATTAATCCATAGAAAAGCCAGGTATTACTATAATAATTCAATGCTGTTGTCTTTGATATTTTGCTTATTTTCAGTCATATAGAAACCATAGCTTTACATAAACTTTTAGATTTTTGATTCTATCTAAGTATGTTTGTCAAGGTAGGGATATAGAATACATTTTATTTAACTATTTACTAGCTTGATTATGAGTTTTAAATCTAGACATATGATATTTGGGTCTTGTCCTGAACCCACAACTTGTTTGGAACTGGCCTGAACAGGTTTTGGCACAGCAGCTGACAGTGAACTTGTGGATGAGTAGGTGTGTTCCATCGTGAAGCTGCTGTTCACCATCCTGCTGGGCATGCTGGTGGAGCTATTTGGGGAATGTTCTAGAAGCACGGTGGTCAGGAAAGGGGCATGTGGTTGAGGATCTCGGCCTGACATCTTTTTGTTGCAGGCTTCTAATTTGAGTTGTACCTGATCCTTTCCTCCCCTTGCAGGTGTTACCTTTTGAGTGGCCTCAAGCAGGGTGCAGAACGACTGCACGGGTCACGCAGACCCACGTACAACTTTGTCACTGTTTAAAACACTGGGTTTGAGAA
Source organism: Loris lydekkerianus (assembly GCA_963574355.1). Lineage (NCBI taxonomy): Eukaryota > Metazoa > Chordata > Mammalia > Primates > Lorisidae > Loris > Loris lydekkerianus. The sequence continues at coordinate 9,165 of CAUYPK010151147.1, read as the reverse complement.
AGTTTGAATGATATCCACAGAGGTTCACACTTCTGAAATAAATTTCAGTATTACCTCTGTCAGTGAAAGAAAAGAGAGAACTTCTGTAGTCTTCTTAAAATTTTTATTTTTGATTGATAAATAATAATTGTAATCTTTATGATTTTAACTGTTTCATGTTTTTAGCAGTTATAAAGTGGTTGGAATTTTTTTTTACCCATTTCTGAAAGGTAACATTTCTTTTCACAGTGATTAATAAGAGATTGCTTTTTAAAAAAAATCCTGACCAAGACTGCATGCTATTATTTAAGGCATAAAAATATCCAATAATGAAGTTCTAGTCACAGATACAAGTTCCAGTCTTGCCTTACAATTTGTAAAAATATTTTTGAATGTTTTGTATAAATTCTAAATTTATAGTCATTCCAAGTGTTTCAAAAATCATAACTGTATAATAATTACAGTGTATTTTGCAAAACCAAGCCCCACACCCCCTGTACCAAGTCCCTAAATTGCCTGTAATTAACCCAAGTGTATCTTATAGGCATTTTTATGTCTGCCATGTCAAAGAGAAAGATGGAATTCCTGCTTTATCTCATAAATAGTGTCAGCTGCACTCTACAGTCACCAGGAGAGCTTTACAGAGTACGCAGGCCTGGTCCAGCCCAAGAATTTAATTGGTATGGCCTGGGGTAGGGGCTGGAAACAGTGTTCTGGTTCATCTAAGAGTGGATCTGATCATTAGAGTGGCCAGAAGAGCTTTGGAAACACAGAGCCTGGCCTCACCTCAGACCCCAAGTCAGAATCTCTGGTCTGGGCACCATTTTTTCAAAGAGCACCATTCTTCAAGTGGATATGCTGCCCTCTCCTGCCATGCCACAATAAGCCTTATTGCTAAGCCTTCCAGGTAAAAACTGCAAAATGAGGAACAGAGTGACATGATTTAAGGTTTAGAAAATATAATCTCCCTTATATCCCATGACTTACACTGGCTCACTCGGGATCTGTGCAGTCACACTGGCTCACTCGGGGTCTGTGCAGTCACCCTGGCTCACTCGGGATCTGTGCAGTCACCCTGGCTCACTCAGGGGCCAGTGTCCACTCTCTCTCCTGTCTCAAACTGTGTGGTTCTCAGTGACCGCACTGCTAACATGGCCTGACCATTCTGCCCTCTTTATATAAACTCTCTCATGCTTTATTGCCCAGCTAATAACTCACTTTGTCTGCAAAGCCTCCTTTCATTGTCCCAGTGTTCGGCAACCACTTCTATAATTTCCTCTAACTGTAACACATACTCCCATCTGTGAGAGAAGAGACAAGACCACGTCCTCCATCAAGACCTGCATCACCCACTGCGGGTTTTCAGGGAGTGCTCGCAGTTGGTCTGACGGTGCTTTCCTTAGGAGAGGTGAACACAGCCCGCGTTTAGGAGGGGATGGAGAAGTGAAGACACTGAACTCTAATTTATCTCCGACTTTTTCTCTCGTCATTTGAAGCATTGTCAGAGTGGAGGTGAGAGCCCAGGCTGCTGGGGAGGGATCCAAGGGTGGCAGCACTTCCTATTTCCCCATGTTTACTTTGCTCTCATGCCAAGTGTGAGCAGGTGTTAGATGACAAGAAACGTTCATGACAACGACAAACACCTTAAGCCCCAAGTCATACTGCCCTCCCAGCGATCTGAAATTGTCTACAGGTCAGAGATACACCTCATGTTTCTAAATCTCTTCTGGCCTCTTCTAAATATCTCTTGATGATCTCTTATTTGTAAACGGAATCGTAACTCTAGCCCAGAGCTCCTGTGAATTATTTTTTAAATGCATTCTTTTCATCTATTCATAACTTACGTGTTGAGTACTTTGTGTGCCAAGGCTGGTGTTGGGCCTTGTGCAGCCCGTTAAAAGCCTGTCTTCTAGCTGAGTGGCTACAACTCAGTGCTGAGTTTGCAGAATAACAGAGTAGTAGTTCTTTACAAAGCTTCCCCCACACATACATTATTTTAAACTCATTTAAATTTATTAACAAAACATGTTAACTAAATGGTGCAGGCTAAACACATTTAGGAAAATGAAACTTTTACCTAAAATAAAAAAAAAAAAAATCTTTCTGAATGTTTACAACTGTGAGATAAATAAATCCATATTCATACAAACATAGACCTATAAATATAACGCAAATGCACATATGATATGTGCACTGATGCATATGCAGACCCCTGTAACATGTCCATTTCAACGCTAAATATTTAAATTCTCCTTAAAGATGCCAATAAGTTGCTAATTCATGATAATGTCATTCTGCTCTAAAACCTTAAAATAGTTCTAAATATAACTGGTACATAATTTTCAGTGCTGTTATTGAAGCCTCAAGTCAGGAATTGGATAATTACTGTGCAATTGCATGGCTCTTGGTCTGTGTGCACTGATAGTGGATGAAAAGGGCTGGGTTCATTTTGAACACTTATAAATTATTCACCTGTTCTGCTGGAGTTCTTGAATTTGCATTCATATATTCAAATAATATCTCATTTTATGAGCATTTGCCTGCAGATGAAAAAATAATAGAGTCTAATGAAAACAAAAGTGAGTCACTGGTCTTTGTTTTACAAAGTTCCTGAAAAGTGAATCTCATTTTAAAATGATCATTTCTAATCTCTAAATCTTTTGGTGGCCTAACAAATTCATTTGAATTTTGGAGGTTGAGCATTTTTTTTTTTTTTTTTTTTTTTTAAGATACTGGGACTATGAAAACTTCGAAAGGAATACACACAGAGCCATATTAAAAAAGGCACGCAAAGCAAAGTGGCATTCCACTTCTGATGCTATTATTTGCTTGTCTAGAAGGCAATGTAATTTTTGCCTGGTCATGACCCTTTTGGGCTTTGGGGACCCATTCTCTCCTGGGGTATTGTCCTGGTGGCAATGTCAACAAAATGCTTTGCCACCCCCAGGCAGGAGACGAGAAGGCAGCCCACACCAGTCCAACTTTAGCATCACTCTGAGGGATTTGGATCTTGAGTGGAATGAAGTGGAATGGAAAATGAAGCTGATTCATCATTTAGGCAGCGCCCAAAGTGACCACCCTACTGATTAGATCTCAAAGAGGCTCTGGTTTCTGTCATTTCCAATTGTGTTCATAGTTTTTCCTTTATGTTCTATTGTTTTCATATTTTTAACACATTTGTTTTTCATGGGGGATCATGGGGGATAGAGTCTTACATTATAATGAGTTTGTTTGTGGTGTTTGCAATCCAAGAACCCTAAAAGAACTTTGGAGTTCTGAGATAATCATAGACTTAGAGATGTCATATCTAGAACACATAAAAGAGATTATTTAGTCCAACATTCTCATTTTACAGATGAAGAAACAGAAACCCAGAAAAGTTAGCTGACTTGTTCTAGGTCATGTAGATAAACAGGGGCAGAACTGAAAATAAAATTATATTTGTTCATTTCTACCCGCATGCATTATTGGAGTTAAATCTATAGATTCTAAAGGTGTTAAAAAAAAAAAAATCCTTTAAAAGACTACCTGGCTCATTTACCCAATCCCTTCCCCTTCCCTTCCCTTCCCTTCCCTTCCCTTCCCTTCCCTTCCCTTCCCTTTCTTTCTTTTCTTTCCTTTCCTACTTTCCTTCCCTCCCTCTTTCCCTCCCTCCCTCCCTCCCTCCCTCCCTCCCTCCCTCCCTCCTTCCTTCCTTCCTTCTTTCCTTTCTCTCTCTTTCTCTCTCCCTGCCTTTTTCCCTCCCTCCCTCTCTTCCTTCTTCTCTTCTCCTCTTTCACTTTCCTTCTAACTCCCCCTCTCTTTTTCCTCTCTCTCCTCTCTTTTCTCTCTTTTTTTCACACAGTCTCACTCTATTGCCCAGGCTGGAGTGCCTTGGTATCATCATAGTTCACAGCAACCTCAAACTCTTGGGCTCAAGAAATCCTCTTGCCTCACCCTTCCAAGTATCTGGGACTATAGGTGACCACCACAATGCCCCACTAGGTTTTTTATGTTTTCTTTCTATTCTTAGTAGAGACAGGATCTTGCTCTTGCAAAGGCTGGTCTCAACCCCCTGAGCTAAAACTCTTAGATTCACCTCGGCCTCCCAGAGTGCTGCGATTACAGGCGTGAGCCACCACACTGGCCATTTACCCAATTTAGATAAAATTTGTACTGTCTTCTGGGTGAGCTAAGACTTTAAACCAGAAGTTCTCAACCTCACAGGGGTCACCTAAGACCACCCTGCATATCAGAATTTATATTATGATTCGTAACAGTAGCAAGATTACAGTTATGAAGTAGCAACGAAAATAATTTTATGATTGGGGAGTCACCACAACATGAGGAACTGCGGCATTAGGAAGGCTGAGAACCATTGCTTTAAACATTTGTGACTTGCAGAAATTGTTATAACTTCAAAATCCACGCCTATTTAGATTTTGCAGTGGGCAGCTGTCTCTCCCAAATTGCTAGTCCCTGTGGTTCTAGAGAGGCTGACCCCACCTCTGGGATGAATACCTGAATTAGGACTGGCCTATCAAAACACTGCATTTCCCTGGCTACAGTTGCTGGTGGAAACTATGACATGATAGCCAATAAATATGAGCCCTGAGACTTCTGCTAGAACTATGGGAAACAGAAGTGCATCTCCCAGTGGTCTATAAATCAGTGTCCCACGAAAAAAGAGGTGACACGTTCAAGTTAGATGATTCAAAGATTTATTTACAAAGACTCTTACTTTACAAGGGAGAATTTGGTCCCTGGGACTAATAAGAGTGAAATAAAACCTGTCACCCTCTGGTAATGGGGTGAAGTGGGGAGCAGGTGTAAGTACTCAGGCAGATAGAGTCCTACAGGATAGGCCAGTCTGGGTCCAGGTGACCTCTTAGGGAGGGAGCCAGCCGAATAAGTACTCTAACCTCACTGTCTTCCTCTTTCACCCTGCTGTGGATTATTATTGGCCAAGTCTAGCCAAAGCTGGAGACTCAGAGATCTCTTTATGCCTCTCAGAGCTCAGAGCAGGATGAATAGGGCTGGAGAAGAAGCAGGAAAATAGAAGACATCTGGTGTAACTGGAGATACTGAGTTTTTAGGATAAATTTTTGTGGCTATTTTAGTCATCGTGCAGGGAGTCTATGACTGTGACATGAGGCAGCTTTAACAACAACAGAGTACTACTCTGGAGGCTGAGGGGAGGCTTGCTTGAGCCCAGGAGTTCGGAGGTCATAGGCTGACTCCATGACACTCTATCCTGGATGACAGAGTGAGACTCTGTCTTAAAAAAAAAAAAAAAAAAAAAAGAGGGCAGAGTAGCTACATGGGGAATATAGATACCTCTGTTATCTCTCGAGCACCTAGGTCTAGACTTCCCTGAAAATTCTGGTCCTAGAACTTTCCCATTCATAGAGCAAGAAATCTCTTTCATGCTTAAGGTAGTTTGAATTGGTGTTAAGTCACTTGCAAGTCCATGAGTCCTCCCTAATATAAAGGGGTCCCACAGCTACTGACTGCACTGACGAAGGTTGAAAGACACACATGCTAGGATGGGGAACTCCTCGAGTGATTGAATTCCTTGGTCATCATACCCTGCTAGAACCTCTCTACTGGTGAGGAACTTAAGGTTTACCAACAGTCCTTTCCATCTCACGGAAAAAAAAATTGCTAGAAAGTTCTTCATTCAAGTATGTAAGAAAACTTTGTGTAATCGTGTTTCCAAATTTCCAACAGATATTAAATTTTGAGAATAAACCATTGGAATTCCTAGAAGGAATCCTCCTGCCTCAGCCTCCCAAAGTGGGAGGATTACAGGTATGAGCCTTGCCTAGCCCCATACTCTTATTGTTATGAATATCTAAAAGTTATTAATAATTAAGAAGTAATAAGTTCAGTTTCATTTACAAAGAACAAACTCTATATTGAATACCCAAACACTTAACACCAACAAAAATTACTGAATAATTCAGATGACATAACATTAAGATTGCCCGGGAAGGTTAACAGCACTACACAAAATCGTGTATTAAAATTCCCATGTTAGGGACAAATTTTACTTTTAAAATAGTTATTTCTTAGTGTACCAAACTATGCATTAAAAAGTATTAAAAATTACTTTATATGCAAGAGCGACTCACCATCATGAGCAGGCAGGACCACACAAACACTGACAAGACCGTGTCATCTACCAGCAAGACTGACGGTTAGATCACAGCTGCCCTCTCTTCTCCCAATTTCCAGAAGCGCAGCTGTCTTTCTGATTTTGCTTTCAATGTTGACATCAGTAGATTCCTTTGAGCCATAACATTTCTATTCGATCGTTAAGCTTTTAAGTTTTTGCAGGAGGACTGTAACACTCTTTCCTGTTTATTTTTTAATTTCTTGGGTAGTTTTCTTGGGATTTACAATTTGCAAAAGTGTGATTTTTCTCAAGGAATGGCAAGAAGAAATTCCAAGGTGGGAACAGGAGTACACTCACGATGTCTACTAACTGGTTCTTGATGCCCGTCTTTGGGCATCCTTTTATAATACCTAGCTCTGCATATGATTAAGAGTGAAATCTCACGTTCATGCTTGTACACTCTTCCCTAGGCAAAGTAACTGTATTTCCATGTTGTTTATACAACATGCTTTTGAGTTCCTTTATTATGCTTTCTCTGATCCCAAAATTTCTGTGGTGCCTGCTCTAGATGGCTTCATTTATGGGTCTGAGCCTTGTCTGGGGCTCATCTGAGGTGACTGCAGCAGGTGGGATATCTGATGTCCTTCACCTCCAGTGTTTCAGCCCCCCAGAGGCAAGCCTGGGTTTATTCATAAAATGGCAGCCTTTAAAGAGTGGAAAGTGTTCATTGCCCAACGATGACAGTGGAAGTGTTAAGAAGTACAAACGTGACGTGTCTTCTATCTACTATAAAAGCAAGCTTTGAGGCCATCACGGAGGATAGGGTCATGGAAATAGACGCCCTGTTTTGATGGTAGGAACTTCAAATGAGTCGTAGCCATTTCTCCCTGTCCCCGCCCTCTCAGAGTACACCCTCGGGCTACACTTACGGTATTTCTTCCTCATTCAAAATACACTAACTCTCTACGAAGTCCCCCAAAGTATCACCCCAGGATGGCATAAGCTTGTAGTCCATTATTTTCTTCTCTGTGTCATGTCTGAGATGAGATTGGAGATGAGATTCGTCTACTGCAGGTCCTTGAGAGTGGCTGCTCTTGATCAGAGATCTATGAACTAGAAAGACAAAGTCTCTTTCCCTCTCACAGTCAACATACAGGAGTGATACCAGCCAAGGATAACTGTAAAAGACACGTTCACAGTGGGGAGGATTGGAAGGTAGGTAGCAGCAGCTGATTGTCAGGGTGGAAATTTACTAAGTGGTCACTATAGGTTGGAGAAAGAATTCCCATAGAGTAATTAGTACAAAGACTGTTTTCCTGAGCAAAAGGAGACAGAGCTAGATGGAGGCAGGGACAGAGGTACAGGCCATGGTAAGAAGAAAGGGAAAAAGCACCAGGCTGCTTAGGAAAACCAGATGGTGTTTTAAAGGGTAAAAATGCCCCCCTGCCCCACTTTAGCACACAGATAATGAAAGTGGTGAAATGGTTGCAGGTGTTCTTTCTGGCCCATCCGAGTCCTTGGAATCTGGTGCCAGTGAGAATTGAGGCAGAGAGTTGGAGTGGGGAGCTTGCACCCCTACTGTCTGCTTAGAGCTCTTCAAGGCTCAGAAAATGAATGAATTCTTAGAGATAACAAGTTAGGTCATAGTGGTTTTGTTTTGTTTTTTTGTTTGTTTTTTTGAGACCAAGTTTTACTCTGTTGCCCTGGGTAGAATGCTATGTTGTTATCATAGCTCACAGCAACCTCAAACTTCTGGATTTAAGAGATCCTCTTATCTTAGCCTCCTAGGTAACTGGGATTACAAGAATGTACCACTATGCCTGGCTTTTTTCCCCCTTAATTTTAGTAGCAATGGGGACCTCTCTCTTGCTCAGGCTGGTCTTGAACTCCTGCGGTCAAGACCTGCCTCAGCCGTGCAGAGTGCTAGGATTACAGACATGAGGTACTGCACCAGGCCGCACAAGTGTTTTTAATTAAACAAAATAGAGGGGTAGCTGTGAGTTTTCTCTTCAGAGGGACAGTTGTGTGCTATGAGTTTATTTCTCTTACTTTCTGTCTGATAATTTGTTTTTCTCTGCTAGCTATGTTGTTAGTAAGATTACCTTTCACTGATCTATAGAAATCCTGTGGGACGTATACTGTCAGCGCACTCTACTCCAGTGGTAAAGTGTGTTTCTTTTTTTTTTTTTTTTGGCCAGGGCCAAGTTTGAACCCACCACCTCCGGTATATGGGGCCGGTGCCATACTCCTTTGAGCCACAGGCGCTGCCCTAAAGTGTGTTTCTTGACTAGGGGTCAGCTCTTCTCCCAGTGTGCTTCTCCTACCCACTGTTCTCCTTTGCTCTTGACTATTCTTTTTCAATAGAGCTCTTGTAGCTCTGTATTTTTGTGCTTGAAGATAGCCTGGTGTATGCAGCTGAGTACATCATCAGCATACTTTTTGACCATAGAAATCTTGGGACCAGAAATCTTTTCTCACTTTGAGTGGTTTCTATCTTTAAAGACCATTTTCTCAGTGCTTTTTTTTAACCCAAATCTCTTAAAATTTTTACAGGTGTCCTATATGTCTTCCTAGGGTGTAGTTTATGTCCAAAAGCCATATCAATAAGTTCTTTTTAAAAAAATTAATTTATTTTTATTATTAAATCATAGCTGTGTACATTAATGCAATCATGGGGCACCATACACTGGTTTTATAGAACATTTGACACAGTTCTTTTGAGAAATATTTTTCTCTGTCTTGGAATCCTTAAGCTGTTTTAAAATTTCAGATTAATATGAGGGTGCAAATGTTTAGGTCACATTATTTCTTATTTATTTATTTATTTTTTATTAAATCATAGCTGTGTACATTAATGCAATCATGGGGTACCATGTGCTAGTTTTATATACAATTTGAAATATTTTCCTCACACTGGTTAACATAGCCTTCCTGGAATTTTCTTTCTTTTTTTTTTTTTTATTAAATCATAGCTGTGTACATTAATGTGATCATGGGGCGCCATACACTGTTTCATAGACTGTTTGACACATTTTAATCACACTGGTTAACATAGCCTTCCTGGCATTTTCTTAGTTATTGCGCTAAGA
>CAUYPK010151146.1:0-18587 GCA_963574355.1 Loris lydekkerianus | reverse complement strand
GGTGCGTCTGAGGCTCAGTAAAGCGGTCCTCTGGGTCAGCCCCGCCCTGGGAATTTCCCGGCTGTGCGCGTGCATTTTCTAGTCCCTGCGCTCCACGTAGGCCAGTACCGCCTCAGGCAAACCCTTTACTCACAGGGCCTGCATTTTAGTCCCAGATCTGTTCTGCAGTGGTTGCCACATGAGAAGATGCCCAGCCTCCTCTGGTTGTCCAGGGAGACAGGGGGAGTGGCTTCGGAATATCGGGGGGTGAGCCCTATTGTTGCCAAAAATTGTTGCTGCTCTGTGCCTCAGAGCACCACTGCTCTGGTGTGGTTCCCTCTCAGCCAACTGTCCTCTCCTCACTCCCGTGCCGCAGAATCAGCACTGACCAGCTGCAGTCTAGGCCCTGTTCACACCCCTTGAGAAAACATCCAAGAATCTGGACTCATGGGGGACAAGCCTCCAGACCTCAGAGTGAGAGTGGAGGGGAGTGCTGGGAGCTCAGAATTGCAGGTAGAGAATATATACAGTTTTTTACAGTTTTATGCCTGGCAGGAGAACACCATGGCACCCTAGCAGGGGAAGTAGGTTCAGTCTTTAGAAGGTCTCTCCCGTGGAGTGTAGTGGGAGGACTTTTGAACTCTGCTCATTTGTTTGTGGGGGACTCTGAGCTGTTTTCATGGGGGAGGGCCTCCTGTCTACTTGGTGATGAATTTTGTACCTTTTTTTTTGTATCTTTGGGGTTGCAGCTCGCCTCAGCAGGGTTGATGTGCATTCTTTAACCTTCTCTCTTGGTGCAGCACTAATCCACCAGGTTACTTGCTAAATTTCTGTCCTTTAACTCTCTTTCTGGATGGGAGCCTCTGTGGAAAACTGGCTTCAGTCAGCCATCTTTGCTTTGGTTCCAATATTTCAAATACTAAATTCACTTGTCCTTTAAGACAAACAAAAAATTGGATAAGAGACAAGCAGTCTCATCAGTAAAGACTAACAAATTTCCTTCATTAAATAAAATTAGAAAACTGGATCAGAAAAAAAAAAAAAAAAAAAAAAAGGCAGAGGTGGCCTAAGGAACGGTCACAGCCATGAGGAACAGGAAGATACATGACAACCAAATGAAATGTGATCTCCTGGATGGGATATTAGAACAGGAAGAATATCAGGAAATCTGAATAAACTATATGCCTTAGTTAATATTAATGTACCAATACTGGTTCATTAATTGTAACAAATCTACCATACTAATGTAAGATGTCATTAATAAGGGAAAATAGATATGGGTATAAGGAATTCCTCTGTACTATTCTCTCGCCTGTTCTTTACATTGAAAACTCTTCTAAAATAATAAATTACAGTATACAAAGTTTTTTTTTTTTGAGACAAATATTCTCTATGATGTAAAGTAATCTAAATCTGCCAACCCAAGGGCCATCTTTGTTCTGAAACTCATGAATGTCCTTTACTCTAGAGGTTTTTCAAATAATTTTTAAAATTACCTTCTTTACTTTTAATTTAGAAACTTAGTTTAAAAGAAATGCTATATGTGTAGACTTGATTTTTTAAAATGCAAAATTATCAAAATGAGCATTATTTATCCTATAAAATGTTTTACTGTGGTGTTACCTACAAGGTCTTCTGAGTATGGTAAAAGTAATTTGTTTACTTAGATACTTACTTTGATGTATTGTACTTCTATAGTATTTTTTAACGCGACACAATGTTGCCAACCAACAATTATGCAACAATATTTGGGGAAATAATTTATCAAAGGAAGAGGTTGTTTTCAGTTCATTTTTTCCTTTAGGCATTAAAAAAAAAAAATACGAAGAATCATCAAAAAATCTGTACCTTATTTAATTGACTGATTGGTGGTCTGATTTAAACACTGCTGAAATGAGAATATGACAAATTAATTTGCCAGCATAGAAAACATTACAATAGCTACCTTGCATTGGTTGCCTGTTGTCACTTAGATTTTTAAATATTCATTATCTTTTTTAATCTTCCCAGGCATCCTACAAAGCACATATTATCATTGTTTTATAGATAAAGAAATTGTGGCTCAGATAATTTAAATAATTTGAACAAAATTGTCCAGCCAGAAAAAGACCCAGGATTTGAACATAGGTCTCTGCCTCAGGCCTCTGTACTGTATACTGAAGTCATACCTTTGGAACTGGATTCAACAATGTGTCTGTTTTTCTTATTTGTTGCACATGTAGAGCTCCTTAGAAAATGTATCTGCTCACATGCAAAAAATTCAAACTCATGATTCTGAAAAACCTTTAATAATTGAGGGAAATACCCACAATGTAAAGTTTTGCATATGACCAGTGAGTATCAATATGTAACTGGTATCTTCTTCTTTGCCAGTCTGAGATACAATGTCACTACAAAGTACAACTCCTAGTCTCCCAGAGTAATCCCATTAAAGAGAGCTCCACCTTCATGACCTAATTACCTCCCAAGAGCCCTCTCATCTACAGATACTATTACATTGGGAACTGGGGTTTCAACATGTGAATTTTGGGTGGACATATACATTTAGTCTTTCAGATGCACATATTTACAAATGTGTATAGAAAAACAGACTAAAAGGAAATAATTGCATTTAAGTAGCAGTCAGCTGCACATCATAGAGCCAGCAAAGCCTGTACATGCCACAGCTCTAAGGGAGCTAGTCCCAGGGACTCATGGTGAGTGGGACTCTGCTGTCACCTCACCCAGTGACTCTGATGTAGCTACTCCTTAAGGGAAGGATGAGATTGGTAGATTTGTATTTGTCTAAAGAGAAGATGTTACACTAATGATTCTATGTAGAATATATTTTGCTTTCTCTCCACTTATAAAGGAAATATCAGACAGTTACCATGGGGGATGAGTCATCAAAAAAAAAAAAATCCTGTGTACTTTGAGGGTTAACAAGGAAAATACCTCTAACTGCAAAGTGGATTTCTCAAGACTGAAGAGACAGGCATGGTTTTAGGCCATAATGGGCAGACAGCAAACCAATCTGATCTCAAGACCTTCAGGGGCAGGACTCCTTTCAAAGAAAATTGATACAGAAGGATAAAGGTAATGGGCACAATCAATCATAAACTTTGGACTCCAATGAGGGCAACCTGGAAATTAAATAATTCATGGGCCCATTTTAGGAGTGAAAGCACCAAAACTAAGACACTCCTGCGATGTTTAAGAGTGGTGGTAGTCAAAAGAGATTCTGGGTATCTAAAGCCAGAGAGGTCTATAAGGTAATAAGGACAGCAACATCAACTGAAGATGGATTAGACACCAAAGCTCTTCCTGCTCGGGTCTGGACATCTAATGGACTCCTAGGAGAGATTGGAGCCCCAGGCAGAGAGACTGAGGAGCACACGGGCATATGTTTCTCTTACTTGGTAGAAATAAAAGATACGTAACTCTTCACAGTCGTTGCTTCTTGATGCCTTTATAAGTTTTCTGCAATGGGTATGAATTACTGTTTTAAACATTAACATTATCTTAATAATACAGCTATTATACTAGATAGTAACATATATATAAATTACATTGTAATAGAATAAACTATTGGTTTAGACAAGAAAAATGGAAAAAGCCCAAGTGCCCATCGATCCACAGATGGATTAATAAATTGTGGTATATGTACACCATGGAATATTATGCAGCCTTAAATAAAGATGGAGACTTTACCTCTTTCACGTTTACGTGGATGGAGCTGGAACATATTCTTCTTAGTAAAGTATCTCAAGAATGGAAGAAAAAGTACCCAATGTACTCAGCCCTACTATGAAACTAATTTATGACTTTCACGTGAAAGCTATAACCCAGTTACAACCTAAGAATAGGGGGAAGGGGGAAGGGAGGGCAGGGACAAGGGAGGTGGGTAGAGGGAGGGGGATTGGTGGGATTACACCTGCGGTGCATCTTACAAGGGTATATGTGAAACTTAGTAAACTTAGAATGTAAATGTCTTAGCACAATAACTAAAAAAACACCAGGAAGGCTATGTCAACCAGTGTGATGAAAATGTGTCAAACGGTTTATGAACCTAGTGTATGATGCCCCATGATCATATCAATGTACACAGCTATGATTTAATAAAAGAAAAAAAAATGAAAATATTGAAATGACAAAGAATTCAAATATGTATTGTAAGAAAGCACAATGAGGTAAAAAAATGGAAAATTAACTAAAAAAATTCCAGAAAAACAATTCAGGAAGTGAATGAAAAATTTAAAGCAACAAATTTTAAAAAAAGGACTTTTGTAAATGAGAAATTCATTTAAGGAATTAAAAAATACAGTGTAAAGCTTTAAGAATAGACTAGACCAAGCAAATGAAAGAATCTCATAGCCTGAAGACAACACTTTTGAATTAACCAAGTCAAAAATAAAGACAAAACAATACAAAGGATCATCAAAACTAAAAGTTTCTTTAAAAAGATAAAATTGATATAACTCTTGCTAGATAAACTAATAGAAGAGAAAGGACGTAGATAAGCTCACTCAGAGATGGAGAGGGAGATATTACAATGGATGCCACAGACATGTAAAATAGCATCGGTGAATGTTACAAAAATCTCTGTGAACAAGGACTATGGAAGACTGTGGAAGAAATGGAAAAATTCCTGGAAACACAAAACCTTCCAACCCTGAAACAAGAAGAAACAATAATGAGCAGCGAGATTTAAGCAGTAATTAAAAAATCTCCCCCAAAGAAAGAAAGCCTTGAGGCAGATGGACTCACAGCCCAATTCGATCAGACCTGTGAGGAAGAGCCTGTGCCCATACTTCGGGAATTATTATGTAACTTTGAGAAGGAGGGTATCCATCCCTGCTCATTGTATGATGCCAGCATCACCTTCACACCAAAGCCAGGAAAGCACAAAACAAAAACAACAAAAATTACGGACCAATATCCCTCATATAAAAATTCAAAAATCTTCAATAAAATACTAGCAAATTTAATTCAACAGCTCACACACACACAAAAATAATAATAATTCACCACAACCAAGTGGGGTTCGTCCCAGGGGTGCAAGGATGATTCAACATACATAAACCAATAAGCGTGATTCCCCACACAAAACAAGCAAAAACAAAGTCCACATGATGATCTCAATAGATGTGGAGAAACATTCCATGAAATCAGCACCCTTTCATGATAAAACCCTTGATCCACTAGGCATAGAAAGAACATGTCTCAAAATTATGAAAGCTGCAAATCCCATTCAACATCATCTTAGGGCGAAGATGAAAGCATTGTCCCTAAGACCTGAAACAGGACGAGGGTGCGAGCCGTCAGCACTCCCTCTTCACACAGCGCTGGAAGTCCTGGCCAGAGCAATCGGTCCAGAGAAAGAGATACAGGGCGTCCAGATGGGAAGGAGCAGGTCCAACGACAGCTTCCTGCTGACAATATGGTCTTGAACCTAGAAAATCCGGATGACTCCACCTAGAGGCCCCTGGAATTGATCAAAATTCAGCAAGGTCTCAAGTTTCAAAATCAATGTACACAAATCAGTAGCACTTCTGTATACCAGCCACAGGCTGAGCATTGAATTAGAGACTCAATACTAGTCAAGATAGCTAGAAAGAAAATAAAATACTGACGAATGTGCTTACTCTAGGAGGTGGAAGATCTCTACAAGGAGACGACGGAACAGTGAAGACAAATCCCAGATGATGAGGACAAACGGGAAAGCACATCAGGCTCAGAGACTGGTAGAGTCACCATCATTAAGAGGCCCACAGTGCCCACATGACTTACAGACTTAATGCATTCCGTCACCAATGTCACATTTCACAGATCTAGAAAAAACAATTCTATGCTTCATTTTGAATCAAAAAAAGAGCCCAGATAGCCATAGCAATTCTAAGCAAAAAGAACATTTCTGGAGGCATCACATTATCAGACTTCAAATCACATTGCAAGGCTGTTGTATTATACTTAAAACAGCGTGGGAGTGGCACAAGATAGAGACATAGACCAACGGGACAGACCAGAGAAACCAGACATAGAACCACCTTGGAATGATATAAAACTCGTCTTTGAAAAAGTAGAAAAGAACATTTGCTGGGAAAGGAAGTCCCATTCAGTAAGCGGTGCTGGGAAAATGGGACAGCCACACGCAAAGGAGGAAAACGGGGCCCCAGCTCTCACCACGGGCAAAAATTAACTCAAAATGAATAGAAGACTTAAAGGTGAGGCATGGAACCAGACAAATTCTGAAAGAAACCATAGGGAAAATTCTTCTAGATATCAGCCAGGGCATGGACTTTATAACCAAGCCCCTAAAGGCAATCATACCAACAAGAAAAATAAATGAAGAATAAACAAATAAATAAATAGGGCTTGATTAAATTAAAAAGGTTCTGCATAGCAAAGGAAATAGTCAAAACAACAAACAGACAATCTATAGAATGGAAGAAAATAGTCGCAAACTATACATCTGATAAAAGGGTAATAATACAGAATCTACAAGAATTGAAACAAATCAGTAAGATAAAAACAAACAACCCCATGCAAAGTGGCAAAAAGTCATCAATAGAAGCTTTCAAAAGAAGATAGACGTATGGCCAACAAACATATGAAAAAATGTTCAACATCATGAGTTATCAGGGAAATGCAAACTAAAACCCCAATTGAATAACATATCCCTGTCTGAATGGCTGTTACTAAAATCTCAGAAAATGATAGATGCTGGTGTGGGTGCAGAAAGAGAGGAATGCTTACACACTGATGGTAGGGCTGCTAACCAGTACAACCTCGCAGGAAAATAGTGTGGAGATTCCTCAGAGAACTAAAAGTAGACCCACCAGTAGATCTGGCAATCGCACTGTTGGCTATTTACCCAAAGAAAAAGTTGTCTCACCAGAAAGATACCTGACTGTGTCTGTGCTGTGAATTGCAGCACAGTTCACGACTGCAGTGATGTGGACTCAACCTAGTGCCCCTCAGCTCGCGAGTGGACTAACAAACGTGGTGCATAAGTACCACGCAGTGCTACTGGGCCCATGAAAAGAAATGAATTAATGTCTTTTGCACCAATTTGGATGGAATTGGAGACCATTATTCTAAGTGAAGTTTCTCAAAAATGGACAAATAAACACTACATGTACTTTCTAATAATTTGGAACTAATTGATGGGGGCACATGGGAACAAAGAGAAGTAAAAGTTATTGGAAATCAATAAATGGGGAGGGGTAGGGAGAGGTGGGGAGGGAAAACACCTGTCTGGAGGTACAGGGAGCCCTATTCAGGGGCTCACAGCCCTGAATGAAGCACTATAAAAACATGCGCACCCACTTAATATTTTGAAAGTAAGAAAAAGGAGAGAATGAAAAAAAAAAAAAAATAGAGGCTGGCAAGTGTGCTTGGTGGCTGCGGAAACATTGGTTTTTCATGAACCCTCACTAAGTGTGCACAGTATAGTTCTTTAAATGTTGTGTTATGGTTGGGTTTAAAATCAAACAATATGTTTATTTAATTATCTTACATGGATAAAAGGACCCAAACTTAAAAAGCACACATCACTGATGTCTTTAACACTGTATTTAAGGGGCAAAATAGGCTTTTATTACAGAGGAGGCAGGGAAAGAAGGAAAATTGTGAAACTTACTCTTATTTTGTAAAGATTGTGTCCTGTGCTGGCCGTTGCACAAATCAGTCTTCATTCAGAAAGGTCAAGGGCATTGTTTTTCATACTAAATAGCAGAAAATGCCCAAATTTCTTAGGGCATCTCACTATCTCCAAGAGATAGTGAAGTTTACAGGATCGTTTGGTGTCTGCCTCAAGCCTCAAATGCTTGTGACGTGGATGAGATGGTGACAGCCTCGCGTCCCTTGGTGTACAAAGGCGGGTTGTGGGTGGACTCAGCCTTGAGCATCTGAGTTTCTGGGAAGAAGTTCTGTTGGTCCTCCTGCTGTTCCCTGTGTCTGCTGGTAAATTTCAGCAGTGATGTGGAGTGACCGTTTCACACAACAGGTGCTCCAGAGAGAACTAGCCCTTCTTTTTTAGCTGAGTATTTAAACCACAGTGTACGCTGGTTTTATGATTTTGTTTCAGGAGTACTTATGAGAGAGACAAGGAAGAGACAGATATCATTGTCATGAGCAATGATCTACCCTGAGTTATGGAAAGAAAAACGCTGTTTTACAATGTTTAACTTGGCCAGGCGGGGTGGCTTATTCCTGTAATTCCAGCACTCTGGAAGGCCGAGGCCAGTGGATTTCTCAAGCTCAGGAGTTCAAGGCCAGTCTGAGCAAGAGTGAGACTCCATCTCTACTAGTGAGGGGTTGTGGCAGGCACCTGTAGTCCTACCTACTTGGCAGGCTGAGGCAGGAGGATGGCTTGAGCTCAAGAGTTTGAGGTTGCTGTGAGATACGACACCAAGGCAGTCTACCCAAGGTGACAGAGTGAGACTCTTGACTCAAAAAAAAAAAAGTTTAACTTGACAGAAAATTTTTTTTTTTTTTTTTTTTTTTTTTACATTTTTTTTTAAATTTTGGGGGATTCATTAAGGGTAAAGAGAACCAGGCAAAACTGATTGCATTTGTTAGGTAAAGTACCTCTTCAGATTGTGACCTGCAAAATTTTTTCTTAATGTTTGTAGTATATAACCATGAGAAGGCCTAGAGGAATATCATTTTAAAATACAGCTGTTCTAATGTAATTGATTATATGTAGTTTCTAGTTAATAAGAGTATTGATTTTATTTGAATCAAAATTAATCACTTGATTCATTATTATTGAGGCATCATTTCAGCCTTTTGAGTTAATATCTGACAATTCTTTGCCATATTGTTTTCTGCTTTATACATAGAAACCATCTGCTAGAATTCACAGAATGACTGAGCAGTGTTGGTTTAACTGAGTGCACTGGGAGGCAGAACTGGGACCTAGGAGTGCCAGTGACCAGATACTGGAGGTTAATGTTAGTTTTTCCCCTTTTGTAACGGCAAGTTTGTGCACTTTTGCCCTTATTCTGAATTTATACTCGTTTCTTACTTTCATCTGATTAATTTTATAATACTGAGGCATATTTTATGAATCTCTCAAATTGTTAATATAGAAAATAATTTTTAAAAACATTCATGATTTTGTTTCTGTTTAGCAAAGCTACCTTTGATTTAAACTTTTGTTTTAATTGTTTCCCCTGCTGTAGGAATGCTTGGCCATATTCCCAGTGGCCACTGCCGATAGTGACAATGTTGATGTAATAAATTTCCACATGAAGAGTGCTCATCCCTGACCCCCTGGCTCAGTGTTAGTGCCTCTTCTCCTTCAGCCAGGCTCTGCCACCTCTGCAACTCCATTCCTGACACCAGGAACTGTCCAGATGTCCTCCCCTCCCCCCTGCGGCCACCTTGTGTCCTTACTGGCCAGTGTCCTATTTTTATTAGGCAGGACCTGAGTCTTACCAATTTCTGAGTACTGTGTTCTGAACTCTGTAAAGGACCTATGGTCTCATTCCTTTTCCAACAAAATTGGCTTTTACCAAAGTATCTGTGATTTCCTTTGTTTACGTATTTCTATGAATTTGGGTGGATGTCTTATACTTCCAAGGGCCCCGCGTTGGAGGGTGGTGGAGGTGGTTTTGTTGCAGGTGAGCAAGATTGCTGTGGGGTTGGTTGCCTGCAGAAACAGTCGGAGAGGACGCTCTCCATGCTCTGAATGGAAAGTTTGTTGTAAGGCCTTCTCTCTTATCCACGTGTCTCTAAAACTTGTAAAATGTTGAACTTTTTGGCCTCCAATTACCAACTCATGTTTCTTTTTCTTTCTGTCTTTCTTTTTTTTCAGATTAATATGAGGATACACTTAGGTTACATTGTTTGGATTTGTTAGGTAAAGTCCAAGGTGTGCCATGTCCCCCACAATGGGGTGTATGTCTGGTGAGAGTCACCACTCCCCCCAACCCCCTTCCTCCACCCCTTTCCCTATTCAATAAATGGTACTGGGAGAACTGGATAACCACTGTAAAAGACTGAAACTGAACCTCTTGCCAGTATGTTATTTATTGCCTTGGGTAGAGTGCCGTGGAGTCACAACTCACAGCAACCTCAAACTCTTGGGTTGCAATTCTCTCGCCTCAACCTCCCAAGTAACTTGGACTATAGGCACCTGCTGCAATACCTGTTATTTTTGTTGTTGTTGTTGTTGTGATTGTAGGCCCAGGCCATTTTCAAACCTGCCAGCCTTGGTATCTGTGGCTGGTGCCCTAACCACTGAGCTACAGGCCCTGCCCCCCAGTATGTTTTTTAAAAAACAAATACTTTAAATATTATGGGAAAAGAGAGTACTAGATTAAGTCACTTTATGAAATAAATCCAATGCAGGGATTGAATGCATATATTGAATATAATAATAAAATCATGGTGCATTAAAAAATATAAGAACAAGGATTTATTATCATTGTTATGAGAACTCTGGAGACCTTGAGGAGAGTAAAAGGGAGAATTTCCGAAAGTAGAAGGGGCATCTTCCACCGGCTGCTGAGGACCGTGGGAGCCATGGGAGCCCTGTTCCACCTCCTCTCCACCTGCATGGGGGTGGGGGTGGGGTCCAGAGCCCGTTGGCACCGAGGCAGCAGCAGGATTTATGTTCCTGTTTATTCGACATGTCTTCTTCCCACGCATCACTGAAATAAAAAATATAAAACCAAACAACTTGCAGTTACTTTCAATGAGAGGCCAATGGCCAGTGTAATGTTCTCTTTGTCCTTCAGTTCAGTCAGGACTTGAGGGAGCTGATGTGGCCGGTGAGAAGAAAGACAGGTGGGCGCTCGCTGCAGGGCGCTGATGTGGCCGGTGAGATAAAGACAGGTGGGCGCTCGCTGCAGGGCAAGGAGCCTTACAGGGCAACGGGCCTGGAGCAGCTGAGAAGCAGAGGGCGCTGTTTCACCTCACACAGCCTGTGCACTCTTCAGATCTGGAAACTCCTCTGGGTGGTTTTCTTCTCCCTGCCTGCCTGTGGCATGAAGCCCTCATTTGAACCTACATCTTCGTCTTCCCCCCTAGGTGGAAGCCCCTTTGATGACAGCAACTTTGCCTTGTTGTTGCTATGAGCTCAATAAATGTTTACTTAAAAGATACATATTCTGCAAAACATAGCCTGGCTAGATCTGATTTTTTTGTGAAACTTGGGTAAAGGAAAATAATACAGCCTTTCAATATTTTTTTACCTGATAATTGTGATAATTCAGAATTTTCAGGGTGCATCCAGTTGCCAATGTCAGCATGGAGAGGCCAGGCACAGATGTTAACAGTGAATACTGTCCAGAGTCTAATCCCACCCCTGATGCCCATTGGCAACCTCGGGACAGTCTCAACGCCTTCATCCTTCCTCTGGTGGGAACAGCAGTTCCCTGCTCATAGAGGCCAGCAAGGATCATATACATGTGATGATTCTAAGACATCAGCAAATTCTTCAGTACTTCATTCATCAAAAATTACAGTATTTATTTCCCTTCCCCTTGAACTTGGATGGGTCTTCAGACTTCCTCAACGATTAGAATGTGTGGGAAGGAAGTTGCTTGGCTTGGAGGGCTGATTACAGAGGACAACTTCTGGACTGTCTCGGGTGAACTCATCTCTAGAAACCACTCACAGAGAACTGTTGTGGAGCCCCCAGGTCCCGGCTGTTTGACTCTTTCTAGTCCGAATGAGGGTGACTGCTTGCGGGGCACCGCCCCGTCACCCCCAGAGTTGTGAGCACAGTTGATGGCCCCTGTTGTTTTAAGATGCTGTAAGCAGCAGGTAAGTCCCACCACTATAAATCAGTAAGGGCTGCATCTGAGGTTTAGAAAGGTTCTCATGAAACGTTCTCTGCCGTGAGAGCAGCTCTTTGCTGTGTGCTGGTGTGTGGCCTTATCATCGATGTTCATCTTGCTGAGTTCATTTTACTCTCAAAAAATATGGAATAGGACCTGGACTATCTGTTCCAAGTGATCATGAAGATGATTAGACAAGACAACAGGTGGGAAAGTCCCCTGGGAAGTTGTAAGGTATAAAAAGTGAGGTCTTAACATTTTTACACGACTTCTTGTCATAAGCCTGGCAGTTTAGTGCCAAGAAGACATCCCTTCTCTCCCACTAAGGCTGTTTGTGAGGAGCCAACATGGATGTAATTTTTTCCTCAAACTAAACAGTCTCAGGAAATAAATAAAAAATCTGGATGGGTCATTTGCTCTATGTGTACAAGCTGCCAAATTGACATAAATGTTAAAAATCCCTGAGAATAAAAGTTGAAAATTCTGTCTTTTTTAAACCGCTCTTTGTGTTGTTCTAAATGGAGCTATAGCGCGAAGTAAGCATGGTCCAGGAGACCCTGAGTTATCAGCGACATCAAGATCTGATCTCAGAATTCTCCGCACCGCACCCGCACTTCGGCCAGTCGGCCACTCGGGGGCGACAAAGGCCTTCCCTGGAGCCGGGGCGCAGGTGCCGCTGCAGCCGAGGACCCGGACGCCGGCAGCGCGGTCCGGTCCGGGTTACAGGCTCTTCCCGGGGCAGGAGCAGGTGGGAATCCTCAGCTCCTGGCCTGTGGGTAGTAGGTGGCGCTACAATCACTAACTGTAAACGTGAACTTGGCCCAAAGCACCAGTCGGGAAACAGGGGCCTCGAGGGGCAGGTGCGGTGGAAAAACAATTAGGCGCTTTCTTGGCCTAATGGGGAAAAGGACATTTCAGGTCATGGAAGAAATGGACAGGCCGTGAAGTGAAGCAGCGTGGGGAGGGCGAGGCCATCAGGCTTCTCCCTGCAGCGCAGTGCACAAGACGCCCTGTTGCAGGAAGGGCTGTGGTAAGCCGGCAGGTGCCCGTGCTCCTGAGGGATCGCCAGTGTCCCATTCAGAGCCGCTGGCGTCCTGGCCCCGAAGCCCCTATGGAAGTTTGGGGTGGAGGAGAGACTGCAGGTGCCAGGAGTCCTGTCCACGTCCCCAGTCTGCTCGGGGGCCCCGGCTGGACACGGAACCCGGCTGGACACAGGGCCAGGACGGATAAGAGGCCAGGATGGACACAGGGCCTGGCTAGACACAGAGCCAGGATGGACACGGGGCCCCGCTAGACACGGAGCCAGGATGGACACAGGGCCTGGCTGGACACGGGGCCCAGCTAGACACAGGGCCGGGATGGACAGAGGGCCTGTCTGGACACGGGCCCGGCTAGACACTGAGCCAGGATGGACACGGGGCCTGGCTGGACACGGGGCTGGCTAGACACAGGACTGGGATGGACACAGGGCCCAGCTGAACACGAGGCTGGGCTGGACATGGGGCTCGGTTGGACACAGGGCCTGGCTGGACAAGGGGCCCTGTTAGACACGGGGTCCCTACAGCTGCCTTCCGCTCGCGGTTCTTTGGAGTTTACCCTGTGCGAACCTTTACGGCCTCAGCCACTGACACTGCAAGGCAACTTCTGGGAAACATAACCTTTTGACTTGATTATCCACGATTGGGGTTTCATTTTATAATTAAAGGAAACGCCAGCTTGGGATGTCGCAGTGTCGGAAACGTCCCCTCCCTGCGACAGACGTTTGACTGTTAAACCCAGAGGTTTTCCTTTTTCTAATGGGGGTGAAGGCGGCAGCTTCTGAAGTCTGTCCTGCAGGCCTGTCTGCAGGAAACGTCCACTCAGGACTGCACAGCTGAACCTCGGAGGCTGTGACTGGCCTGTTTCCAGGAACCCCCTGTGTGGTTGTAAAGCACAGCTGGGGTTAAGAATCATTGGTCTGTTTTGTGGGGGGACCTCTGGGGTGAGGCGCGGTGCACACGGGACACAGGTGTGCAAGGGACAGCTTCAAAGATTTCTTGTTTATTTTTAGCTATTTACCTCCAAGTGGAAACTAAGTAAAACTATCAAGCTGATCAAATTCTTGCTTCATTGGGGCCTACTTTGTTTAATTAAATTTTCACTTTTTGTGGTTTTAGCATTTTTTTTTTAAGTTTTAGGTTAATTATGAGGTTACCTAGGATTAGGTGACAGTATTTGCATTTGTGAATTAAGTTCAAAGTGCAGCTTTGCTTCTCAGATTTCCAGGCAGGGCATCAATGCACTGAGGCTGTGAAGACCATTTAAGGTGGTAGTTCCCAGGAATGTTCATGAGACACCTGTGAGTGATCTTGGCACCCTGAGAAACACAGGAAGTCAACACTGCAAGGACTTTTAGCCTCAGACAAGATGACAAGGGGAGGTTTGTGTGATAATTACATTTTATCCTGGTCATTTGTTTTGTGAAACATTGGTCTAGACCAGTGATTTTAAAGTGTCCCTGGCACCCTGGTGTGCACTGAGAGGGTCATAGGTGTGCCTGCAGAAATTTTAAACATTATTAATTAAATTATTTTCAAAAGAAGTTCAAAGCACAGTGAGTATATTCTTTCTTTCTTTTTTTTTTTTTTTAACTCTTCCCTTTTGCACACATAATTGAAGTGTGTGCAGAAGTTTAACTATAGGTTAAAAATACCATCAGACAGAAAAGGTTGAAAAACACTGGCGCAGACTTGGCTGTAAAGGTATTTTGTAGATGTGGTTAACATTTGCCATCAGTGGACTTAAAGTAAAGGAACTTGCTATTGATAATGGAATAGTGTGAGTGTATGTTTTGCAATCAGTTGAAGGCTTTCAAAGCAAAAACTGAAGTTCCCCAGAAAAGAAGAATTCTACCTGAAAATTAACACAGAAATCCTAGACTGTAGACATAGCAGCTTCACAACTTCAAAGCCAATTTCTTAGCTTTCTTTACCCTCTGTCCTCTTGCTCCTGTTTCCTCAGAGACCCTGATACAACTTGTGAGTCATCTTAGAACCAGGACAGAGTTTGTGTATTTTGAACCATGGTGAGGACTTAGGCTTTCTCATGAAGGTGATAAATAACAAAACTGGGGACGTTTTATCTAAGAGAAATTAACTGGTAAAATCAGCCGCGGTTGACAGCGGATGGTAATTCGAAAGCATCTCCTTGCTGTTGGGCAGCACTGACCAAGCATAATTTTGGTAATGTGTCAAAAGTTCTATTTCTGTTAAATGAAATGCATGAAATGTGGGCGTAATTATGCACGTAAGATCTAACATTAAAACCCCCTAAAATGATGATATACGTGGGTCAGTGATTCTCAATATAAGAAAAAATGGTGAAAGGTGTTCAGAATTTTCTGGAAAAAAAGGGGCACGGTGGAAACACTGCTTAAGTCGAGTGTGTGATACTTACTGACTCCCTAGTGATAAAAACACACGTCTCCACTGTCTCACGTAAAAAGAAATACTTGGCCAACGTGGACCAAGTTGCAGTAGTTAATGAATGATTTGTGTAAATGTAATTTCTTAAATAAGAGAATTTTAGTTTTCTAAAATTCACACAGCAATAACTCTCAGAAATATTCAAAGGAAAGGGGTTAGTTGTTAAATAAATTCAGAAACACTGAATTGTACATAGTGCATTGTGACCCTTCAAAAAGAGGTCCGCAGCCTTGCGTTCCCAGAATGAATTTGACTGGGAACGCCTTCTCCAGGCCTGTTAGCCGCTCCTGGGACACGGCAGTGGAGAGCTCAGGTTTGCTCTGATCTTCGCTGGCACTGTGGGCTTGAGCCCTGATCCAGGGATTCAGTTTCTTTACATCTAATCAATGATACCTATTTTGCAGGGTTGTTTGAAGCTTCAGTAAGATAATTCTGAAGTGAAAGAATTTTGTTTTAAATAAAATATAAAATGCTGCCTCTGCATCTAGCGGAGAACTTATTTCTGACTTTATGGCATCTGAAGAACTTCTTGATTTGAGGTTTATTTCTCATTTTTCAAACTTTGCGGGAGGTAGAGCTGTATCTTTTTTTTTTGAAAATTTTCTCTATACATATACATGTGTTTATTTTGTTTCCACTTTTTGCTGTCAAAATTAAAAAGGCTTAAAGTTTAATAACAATAATGATGTTTAAGATAAGAACTAGAAACAAAAACCTCATAAAGAACAAACGAAGATAAATACATTCAGAAAAGAAATCAGATGATTGTGCAATGAAATATTGAGCAACAATAATAATAATAATGCAAAAAAAGTAACATTCACATTGTCAGGTAAAAGTATGTCCATCACAGAATGCTCTGACTCTGAGGTTCAGTATGGAGTCATCAGTTAGCTTCTTGTTTTTTCCAAAGTCTCAAAAAATAGAAAACTAATGTTTATAAATAAAAATGGAAGATAATTTCAAAAAACAGATCATGCCAAATCTTATAGACAATAGAAAAAGAAGAAATACTTCAAAATCATTCTGCTTCATCTGGATATACCTGATATTAAAATTGGAAAAAATATATTATTATAAAGGGAAATTACAAACATATTTCATTTATAAATGAGGATGTAATATCCTAAACAACATATTAACAAGTTGAATGAAAAATATTGTTCAAATAATGTGTTTTGGTCAAAATTAAATCCAATTTAGGTGTGAATTAGTCACTGTTTTCTTTCTTTTTTTTTTCTTTTCCTTTCCTCCACCCCCTCCCTCCTTCTCTCTGTCTGTTGTACCTTCTACCAGCTGCCTGGGGCAGGCACTTGGCATCCTTGTCTGTGGCAGCTAACGGTGCGGTCACTTTACCTGGGCTCAGTTAATTAAATACTCCTTTTTGGGACTTAGAATCTTGAGAAGAGACTGGAATGATTCTGGTTAATTTGACTCTAATTATATTTGCCAAAAACTTGCTTCATCTCTGTTATGTAACTTTACATCGACCCTGGGGGAAATTTAAAGTCCCTGATGCAGTTAACTACGGACAGGTTTCCCATGGTTTGTGTTCATTTCAGAGAGGTATTTATTTTGAAAATGTGTTATTATTATTTTTTTTTCACAGCAGAATATAGAGTTGGAACACTTCCATTTTCCCTGGACAGAGGGGGTACATAGAATGGCATGTTTTATGTATGGTAAATTGGGTTAAGTATTTAGTGCTTAACTAAAGTGTTTTCAGTTTTTAGAACTTCAATAAGTTGCTCTCAGGAGTCTTTAGCAAAGGCAAACTCATTCAGGCCACAAAGATGTTCCTTTTGCAAAACAGATACTACCTAATTAATGCTATGCAACTTGCAGCTGGACACAAGTAGGTGGTCTGAGGGGTGTTTAAGCTCATCTTTCTGAGATGTGAGGCCTCCCAGGCTTTATGTTGGAAGGGTAGACAGTGTGTTTGTCATGGTAGCAAGAGGGGATGGAGTTTAGTGTTTTGGGAACTGTGAAGTAATGGTTATTACTATGAATCCCTTAGAGGGACATAGTCGAGATCTAGACCAGAGCAGGGCTCCTGGGCTGAGGCTGCCTACTGTGACATCGTCCTAAAGACACAGGAGGACTCTGAAGGTCAGCATCATTCTCCGTCAAGTTCATGGTTTGCATTCCATTTCAGTTTATTTAGATAGTAAATCATAATACTTATTTATTCATTGTATGAAGACATTGTAGCTGGAAAATGGAGGGCATATCCCAGATGTCTCTGCAGAAACTCACTGGTTTTGTGGAAGCCACGAGAGGCCATTCTTCAGGGTGGTCCAGCTCTAAGTCTCTGAGAATGATGGAAATAGATGACATGTTAGAAAAGTGGACCTGACAGACAGCACCGTAACACAGTTCCAGAGACACATGTGATGTCCTGTTATTTACCTGTCTGTGCCAGTGATGTATCTGACCAGTAGGATCTTGATGCCCACGATGGTGCAACACACAGTTTTGGAGTAAAAAGTGTAAGAAACTCTCCACACCAGTGGTGACACCATGTCAACCCTCACTATTTTTATGCCCAGGTACCTTGCACAGTGTTTGTTCCTTAGCCAGTGGAGTATGTGACTCTGTAAGAATGAAGAACTATGGCTACTCTCATCACAAGGCCTCTTGATCATGGAATTGAGATAATAGTTTAATTGTTTTTATTTTAGCAAAACACTGATGAAAGTTTCTATCAAATCACTATCTGCCTTTGTATTAAGGCAAACGTGCCACCTGGTTTTTTTCCCCCTTTTCCAAGGCAGTATACAATAGAATTATATCATAACTCTACTTGCACAAGGCAGGAAATTCTGTCTCTTACTATCTTCAATGGCGTTAGCTTTGGGGTGAGGCCAAGGTGGGAGATGGACTCTGTCTTGCACCCCAGGAGTGAGACCAGGGTCAGAGAAGGGACTCTGTCTTGTACCCCAGGAGTGAGACCAGGGTTGGAGAAGGGACTCTGCCTTGCACCCCAGGAGTGAGACCAGAGTGGGAGATGGACTCTGCCTTGCACCCCGGGAGTGAGACCAGGGTCAGAGAAGGGACTCTGCCTTGCACCCCAGGAGTGAGACCAGAGTGGGAGATGGACTCTGCCTTGCACCCCAGGAGTGAGACCAGGGTCGGAGAAGGGCCTCTGCCTTGAACCCGGGGAGTGAGACCAGGGTGGGAGTTGGACTCGGCCTCGCACCCGGGAGTGAGGCCAGGGTGGGAAATGCACTCGGCCTCGCACCCCGGAGTGAGACCAGGGTGGGAGATGGACTCTGCCTCGTACCCCGGGAGTGAGGCCAGGTGGGAGATGGACTTTGCCTCGTACCCTGGGAGTGAGGCCGAGGTGGGAGGCAGGACTCTGCTTCACAGCAAA
>CAUYPK010151142.1:0-44951 GCA_963574355.1 Loris lydekkerianus | reverse complement strand
CTCACAGTAACCTCTAGCTCTTGGGCTTAGGTGATTCTCTTGCCTTAGCTTCCAGAGTAGCTGAGACTACAGGTGCCTGCCACAGTGCCCGGCTATTTTTTTGTTGTTGTTGCAGTTTGGCTGGGGCTGGGTTTGAACCTGTCACCCTTGGTATATGGGGCTGGCACCCTACTCACTGAGCCATAGGCTCCGCCCTCTTTTTCTTTTTTTCTTTTAAGACAGAGTCTCACTCTGTTGCCCTGGGTAGAGTGCCTTGGCATCATCATAGCTCACAGCAACTCCAAACTCCTGGGCTTCAGCAATCCTCTTGCCTCAGCTTCCTAAGTAGCTGGGACTACAGGCACCTGCCACAATGCCTCGCTGGTTCTCTTTCTATTTTTAGCAGAGACAGGAGTCTTGCTCTTGCTCAGGCTGGTCTCGAACTCCTGACCTCAAGGAGTCCACCCATCTTGGCATCTTAGAATGGTGGGATTACAAACAGGAGCCACTGTGACCGGCCTCCAGAGCCAGACTTCTTGTAGGTGGAATTCTGGTTTTCCGTGTGATCTTGGAACTACCTTAACCTTTCTGTGCTCAGTTTCCTCATGGTCAAAACAGAGATAATAATAGCATTATTGTGAGAATTAAATAAATTAGTACATATTTGTATAGCACTTAAAGAGTGCTGAGCACAGAATAGTAAAAAGAAATGTTAGCTAATAAATAACGATATTGTTATAATATTATTTTATAATGGTAACTGTTATTATTGTCTTCCTGAAGAAATTCTGTCTCTCCTGCCACTTCCTTCTTGCTAATCACCAATCTAGCCACAAGAAGGCATCAGCCGCCACAGGGAGCTCCAGGCTCCTAGAAGCCACTTAGTTCTCTGACTCCACCCCCAGATAGCAAGGGACTCTCCCCACGCTTGTTGGGGAGTGTTGTGTCCTGAGGAATTCAGGTTCCTGGGTGGACTTGGTAAGCAGATAGGGTCCAGGGAAGAGCCTTAGGCAAGTATCTACTCACTGGACACGTGTAGGAGGAAGCTGGGTTACTGCGGCTAGCGTGGCAGCTCCCTAGCCAGGTAGGGTCTCTGTGCCCTCTGCTTTTTGTATTTCTTTATTTTCCTCTAAGTCTCTTTTAGAGACTCCTTTAGACTTAGAGGAAAATAAAGGAATGGTGAAGACTCCCTTCAGGGGACTCCTGGATAATCTATAAAGCAGGGTTCTGAATTTGGAGAAGGTGGAC
Source organism: Loris lydekkerianus (assembly GCA_963574355.1). Lineage (NCBI taxonomy): Eukaryota > Metazoa > Chordata > Mammalia > Primates > Lorisidae > Loris > Loris lydekkerianus. Next base: position 43,724 of record CAUYPK010151142.1, on the reverse strand, counting down.
AGAGAGGTCGTTCAGGTGGCAGAAGTGAAGTCTCCAGTGTGAGTGGAATCACACTCCTTATCCCTGGGGTTTGCTTTGTTCAAGGCCAGGGCCAGACTTCTGTTGTTTTCAGATGTGCTAATCACCTTCCATCCCCTTGGATGGAACCTTTTAGGTTCCAGAGTTGGAGGGGATTTTAGAGATTAATCTACCACCTTTCCATTACTGACTCTGCAGGGCTGACTAGCTTCCCAAGCCTATGGAGTTGGAAACAGAATCCAGGTCTCCAATTCCCTCTCCGCATTTTTCTTCATCACTTGATGAGGATGTGGCTGATTTGGGGACTGTTTTAGTGGCAAACATGGGAAAAGAAGTAATACATAGAGCTTTGACAGTTGACTTGGGTATACTTCTTCAACACTCAAACCCCATATTGCTTTTCCACAAATACTTCACATTGTATGATTTCAGAATACATAGAAATTCCTTCTGGCTATTTCACCTCTTGTTAGGAAACATTTTCTGCACTGGAATCTCTCTGTTCAGGTACTAACCATCCTCTGTTCCTTACCCAAATAGCCTTTGTATACGTCAGCCTGACCTGAAAAACTTACCTTCCACAACTGATTCCATCCAAATGCCAGCCCAGATACCTAAACTCTGGCCTGATAATGGCCTGTCCTCTGCTTTGGGAGACCTCAGCAGCCCATACAGAGGAAGTGAGTCATGGCAAGGCAGGCAGTGCTAGGGGCACTGTGGGCGTGGCCATGCCAGAATGGTGGTGGAGGATGGGTTGGAAGGGTGGTGATCATAACCTCCCAGTCCAGCAAGGGAGGGGCCTGTGTGCCCTGAGTATGTTGACGGAAGGTAGCATCATCCTACTGCTGACTGAGGCCTAGTTTCCCCTCTCAACCCACCTTCTCCTTTGTTTCCTGGGGAGTGTACCCTCTTATCTTATTTCTCAGGCTCTGCAGGAATTATCCAACTTCTGCACCAAAACTTCTCCTCCCTAATGCTATCTTTAAAAAAAAGTTAACCAAGCGAATGATTAGAGGTCTTGGGGCCGAAACGATCTCAACCTATTCTCAAACTTTAAATGGGTAAGAAGCCTGGCTCACTGGCGTCCACGCAGTTTTATCTGGCGAAAAAAAGTTAACCAGCCTCTGTCCTAAAGAAACATTTAAAAAGTCTGAGAACCATGTGAAAAACTGACATCTAGGAAAACCACCTAAGAAAAAGGTTCAGAAGCTAAAAAAGGGAGACAAATAGGATAGAGGTATGGTGAGAGGGGCCCAAAGAGACGCTGGAATCCTTCTGGAGCAAGGTGTGTGGATGGTGGCAGCAGACAGGACCCGAGGGAGGGAGGGTGCTGAAAAGGGTTAGAGGGAGTTTTGGAAACGGAAGGCTGAGGACTGGGGAAGTTATACAGGAGTAGAAAGTTACAATATAAACTTTTTATTTTATTTATTTTTTTGCAGTTTTTGGCTGGGGCTAGATCTGAACCCAACACTTCTGGCATATGGGGCCCACGTCCTACCCCTTTGAGCCACAGGTGCCTCCAAAAGTTACAGTATAAACTTTGCTAACAAGGAAGGAGTTCTGACAGGGGCAAAGGAAAATAAGGCTGGAGGGGTTGCTGGGAACTGGGAAAGCCTGGAGAAGGCCCTGGGACTGCTTCAGGGAACAAGGCCAGCAAGTGTGTAGGGTGGAAGTCGGTTGGCTTTCGCTTTTCTTCTCCTGGTAGATGAAGGCCCAGCCCACTGTATTGGTGGGAGGTCCTGCTCCTTAAGAGAACTGTTAAAGCACAAGTGGGACTCCACTAGGTAAGCCCTGAGGCAAGTGGGTAGAGCTGCTGTCAGAGGTTCTCACTGTGACAGCATTAACAAGCCAACATTTCAGCAAGGTGAACGTTTTTTAAGGTGCTTCTACAGGGAGTAAGCTGTAGCTCTCCGTAAACCTAGGGTAAACATGTTGCCTCGTGCTGAAACCGCAAATTTACCAGACTATTTAAGGGAAAACTACTTTATAATATGAAATAGAACACGGACAGACGTAGGTGTAGTTCGAAACCTCAAGTACAAAACACCAGCGGAGGGGCGGCTCGGACTCCCCGAAGTGTGGTTAGAGCGCGCGTGAGCGCTCTCCGCACTGGGCCTCCGGGGGCCCGAGCGGGACTCAGCCTGGGCGCCCGCACCAGGGCACGGGGCTACCCAGTGGGCGGCGGTGGGAAGTGGGCAGCCGGCCAGACAGAGGGCACGGGGGCCGCTGTCGCCGGGCTGAGGACGTGACCCGCGGCAGGGGCGGGCAGGGTGGGGCAAGGGCACCGCCACTCCGGGGCCCGGACCCGCTGGCACCTGGCGGGTCTGTCCCGGGGTCACGGTGGTCTGGATCCCAACCCGAGCCAGAATACCCAAGTGGCTGGAGGAGCCCGCACTCCCTCGTCCGGGGCTTCTACCCTGGCGAAGCGACTGCGGTGGGCGCGGCCGCCGGGCCCGGGCTCCGGGGACCCGCCAGGGCTGGAAGGGGGCGGCAGTCGGGAGCCGGGACCTGGGCGCGGCCGCCCGGCGCGGAGGCCCGGGCCGCTGCCCTCTGTCCCGGCCTCTGGAGCGCGCACGGCCTTTCTTTCCCCGGGCGCCCCGGACTCGGCTGGCCTGGGCTCCGCGGCCGGGGAGGCGGAGGGAGGAGGAGGGAGTGGGCCAGCGGCGGGCGGAAGGGGGAGGAGAGGAGCGAGCCGAGCCAGTCGGGAGGGGGCCCGGGGCACCGACCGAGGGACACACGGAGCAGCGGCTCCCGGCTCCGCCACCTCCGCGCCGCCGCCGCCGAGTGAGTCGGAACCCGGGCCCCGGAGCCCGAGGCACTGCGCGCGGGGGTGGGCGCGGGAAGGGGCCGCGGGAAAGTTGGGCGAAATGGGGGCCGCTTCGCTGCGCCCCCGCGGGGAGGGCTCGGCGGGGGAGGCAGCGGGGTGGGGGCGAGGAGGGGATGGGGACAGGGGCGCGGACACCGGGGGGACTGGGCGGGAGGCGGCCGCCGCCGGCCTGGGGGCCTCAGCCTGCGCGCTCATGGCGGCCGTCCTGGGCCGGGGCGGGCCCCCAGCGCCGCCCGGGGCAGGCTGGCCTGGCGCCTCGGTGTGGCCGGGAGCGCCGGCCGGGGCCCGGAGAAGCCTCCTGGGCAGCAGGTATGGGCTGGGAGGTGGGAACGCAAGGGCTTTTTGTGGAGGGGCCGAGTCTCAGGCGCCTCTTTGTTGGGAAGTAGAAAAGCTTGGTGACCATTTGCTCCAAAGCCCCCGTCCTGGCAGTGGGCCCGCGGTGTTGGCCCGGCCTGGGCGCGTCCTGAGCCAGAGGGGGAGCAGAGAGGAGGGTCTTGCTGCTTTCTCTTCGCACCGGCCTAAGGTGCCCACCCGAGGAGGTCAGAGCGTCCATGTGCTTAACGGGAAACAGGAAGGAGCGGTTCTGCGCTGCCGGCCCCCCCACGGCCGGGCTCCCATACCGTTAGGAGGTGTGTGGCAGGCGCCGGGAGCTGCCGGTGGAACTGGCTCTCTGCACCCTCGCTTGTTAATCACAGGCGGGGTTCCTGTGCGGGCGTGCGTGTGGCCCGTGTGCAGTCCTGAGCTTCTCCAAGCCTGGCTCCTGCATCAAAGCCTGATCTCAGTCACCTGAGTTGCCAGGCCCAGGGGTCAGGTGAACCTGAGGATCCCGAGCCCCTGTTCCCAGAGAATTGAATCAGGGAAGGCCTCCAGTGGGCAGGCACCCCCTGCCCCCACATCTGTGTTGGGGAAGAGAATAGGGTTCTGTGCCTAGTCAGAGTTGGGGTGACTGAGTCTGAATGTGAGTGGCTGGCTGCACTTGTGGGGCTCCTAAGGGTAAGGGCTTGTCTGTAGCCCTGTCCCTTTGCTTGGGACCTGGCCCTGACAGGCACACACTCTGTTCCAAAGAGAGATCCGGCCTCCCTTGGCTCCACTCCCCTCACTGGGGCCTCTGGCTAGATTTTCACCTGGGAGAAGGGGCTCCTCTTTCCCCTGCCACTGGCCACAGTCTGGCTAGCCCTTCCCTGTGTCCTCACCACTGCCTCCAGCTGTTTCTTGTCTCTGCTGGCCTTTCCCTGCTCCTTTGGCAGAGTTTGGGTGTGTTGGGGCCTTTGGTGGGACATTCCAGGCTAGCTGGAGGCTGAGGAGGCCCCCTGGTCGCTGGTCTTTTTATTGCCTCCCACCCACATCTTTGCCATAATCTGACCTAAACTTTGGGGCTTGTGCTGCAGCCTGGAGCAGTGACCACCTCTCTTCTTGGTTTCATCCATGGCTTGCAGCCTTCTATTTCATGACCTGCTGCAGTTGCCTAAAAAGAAAATTTTCAGTAAGAAAGACTGTTCAGGGAGGTGCCTGTGGCTCAGTGGGTAGGGCACTGGCCCCATATACGAAGGGTGGCGGGATCAAACCCAGCCCCAGCCAAACTGCAACAACAAAATAGCTGGGCATTGTGGAGGGCGCCTGTATTCCCAGCTACTCCGGAGGCTGAGGCAAGAGATTCGCCTAAGCCCAAGGAGTTGGAGGTTGCTGTGAGCTGTGATGCTTCAGCACTTTACCCAGGGTTAATAAGTGAGACTCTGTCTCAAAAAAAAAAAAAAAGAAAGAAAGAAAGAGAGAAAAACTATTCAGCACGTCTTTCACCTTTCTTCTCTCTCTCCCTCTCTCTCTCTCTTTTTTTTTTTTTTTTTTTTGAGACAGAGTCTCACTGTGTCGCCCTAGGTAGACTAGCGTGGCATCACAGCTCACAGCAACCTTCACCTCTTGGGCTTAAGCTATTCTCTTGCCTCAGCCTCCTAAGTAGTTGGGACTACAGGTGCCTGCCACAACGCTCAGCTAACCACCTTTCTTTGTAGTCACTCAGGCTTCAGTGGAAGTTGAGAGCCTGTGGGACCCTCTCTTGGTCCCTTTCTCCTTCCTTTTGGACCCCTTTATGTATCTTCCTCAGTTATTCCTCCAAACTCTGAGAGCCAGTGAGACTGCTGTCATACTCAGTCTGAGAATTCCTTCCTCATAGGCCCAAACTTCTGCCCTCTCAGCCCTCTGGGTCTACATGCTCCCATAGGGACCCTCTGCCTCTTTATCTACCTAGGACAGTCCTGAGGGGGTGTCAGTGTGAGTTGGAGCATAGGTTGGGGCTGGGCGTACCCCTGCTCAAGTTCCTGGTAATCCAATGCTTGTCAAATCCCTGCTCTCTGGCCAGTCTCCAGCCAGTGCCTCCGAAAGTGGTGTCTGTGTCTCTAAGGCAGGTGTGTGTGTGTGTGTGTGTGTGTGTGTGAGAGAGAGAGAGAGAGAGAGAGAGAGAGAGAGAGAGAGAGAAAATAAAGACACATACACCATGTTACTGTGTAGGAGAATGAATTCTGTGAGTGAAAAAGTCTGTAGGTTGTGGTTTTCTTTGCTAGAGATCAAATAACTGCACTGAGGGCTAAAGCGGTCTGGAAAAGCAGGGTCATTACCCTGGGCTATATGCACATCACCCTTTCTTCTTATTTATGGGATCCCTTGCTTGGTTTGGTGTGCTGGTGCTAAGAAGCTGCCAGCTAGCCTGTGTGAGATGTGTAAGTGAGGCTACCAAGGAACCCCTCTGTCTTCCCTTCCCTTCATGTTGAGCCAGAGGTCCTAACCTGCTGAATCTGGTGTTTCTCCCTGCTGGGTTAGCCTTGGGGGTGGGGACCTGGTGGGTAATGCTTCTCTACTAATGGAAGTATGGGACAACAGGGCAGGGCTGTGGCCATGGAAAACCTGAGACCCAAGTGTGAGAGTCTCATTAATGTGCATTCCCAAATCCAGACAAGTCACGTGCTCTCACTTCTATCTTCCACTTTCCCTGCTTGCAGAGGAAGAAGACGGGTGTCATCTTGTCCTGGGGTTGAGATAGTTGCAGTATCCAGGTGCTTGCCCTTGGCCATTCTCTCTGCCTTCTCCCTAGCTCCTTGGACCCCAGGAGCTCTAGAGGGCCCCACCCAGCCCACCCTACAGGACCCCAGTCAACCCTCTAAATCCTTAACTCTCAAAATGCACCTGACAAAAGTAATATCCCTGCCAGTTTTCACTGACTAGGCTGGGGTAGGACCCAAAGTCCTCCCCTGCCTGTGCCCAGGCCTTTACATTTCATTAGACAAAAAATTGGGGTCCAAGAGACAGCAGTCAGTAGTCAGGTGACCAGGTCAGGTCATTTTCCACCTCCAATCAAGCTAAGCCGCCCCCCTCCCCCCAAAAAAATGGTAAGGAAGAGGGGGAGGTGTGCAAATATATCTGGGTGTTCTGCATTGCCCCAGTCCTGCTCAGTTTCTCTAACTTTGTCATTTCTTTATTCAGTTTTCTACAACTTTTCTCTAGGTAAATAAGTGTGTATGTGCTTGCATTGGGAAAGTTCCACTGTGGGAGATTTCATTTAATTTTGTTCACTTCAGAAGGCTTCCACTTCTTTAACTAATTAAATATTAAATATTTATTCTGGCTAGGGTGGAGGGGGAAGGAGCAGTGCCCTGCTGTGTTGAGGCCTGGAGTGTGTGTGTGTGTGTGTGTGTGTGTGTGTGTGTGTGTGTGTGTATGGCTGGGGGAGGAAGATGGGAGAAGGTGGAGCTGAAGCTCCTTTATTGTCAGTGCTGACCTCTGATTTCATCTGAGAGAGCAGTGACCAGGAGTGAGGACAAGAGGGTGAAGTCCTTGAGTTGGAATACTGACCCGTGACAGGCAGAGTGATTTCGCAAGTGCCTCTGTGGCATGTGGGGGCGGAGCTGGAGCTGTCAGAGGCAGTGGGAGGCCCAGCCCAGCCCAGCTGCAGAGGGTTCCATCCTCCTTCAGTGGCACCGTTGGTGTCCAGTGCACAGTGGAGTAACAATCCCCCATTCTTCCCTCTCCATGGCTCAGAGGGGACGACCTTGCTTCTGTCTCAGCTTCCAGTCTCTGGGCCAGCCTGAATATCACAGCCTCCTCCCTTCTGGGAGGTGAATGAGAGGCAGGGAGCCTAGAAAAGATGGCCCTGGTCATCCTGTGGGCACTCATTGCTGCGTCCTAGGACCCAGTGTCTCTGAGCCTTTGGGGCTGTTTTGGTGCCTTTCCTAGCTCTAAGTGGCCGCTGCCCTCCCCATTCCCCCTGCCCAGCCCATTCCTTTTCTCCTCTGAGTATCCAAATGACCACTACCACCCTGTCCCTTTCTCTTTCAGTGGAGGAAGTGGGTAGGAAGTAGGCAGCAGCAGCTCTTTCCTTAGATGAGAGTCTATGGATATTTCCCTGTAGACTAGTATTTTATTTTCTGGATGATCATTTATTAGGAATAGCTCTTAATTCCACCAACGTGTGGGTCTGCCATCTCAATTTCCCATCCCACAGTCCCTGAGTCTCTGCTGTCTTCACTTTCTTTCTGAGAAGCCTGAGAGGGTTCTTCCGCCTTATGTGTGGTGACTGGATGGTTTAGCATGGGCTGTCAGTCTTGTGTGTAATTTGATGTCCACTGATTACTGTTCTGGAATGCAGCATCATTTGGGGACACAGTTGTGGTTTATCTTGGCTTCTTAATTTTCCCCCAAGGACCTGCTGCTGAGATGGGTTGTAGAGAAGAGGAGGAAGGGTTTGCAATGTTTTTGGGCTTCCCCCACCAGGAAAGCTTCCAGCTATGAGGTGGTCTAGGGGGTAGAGCAGATGGCCAGGGAGTAGAGGAGAATGGAGGATGCCTCGGACTTCATTCAGATTTTTGGCTACAACTTCTAGGGCTACAGTCCTGCCTGTCCTCCAGGTTGGTATAACAAAATGACAGGAAGACCCCAAGATTCTTCATTCCAGGGAATCGTCAACATCTCATGTTGCTATAAATAGTAAATGTTAAACCTAGAAAATTACCATATTATAGATGAGAAAACGGATTTACTCAAGGCCGCATAGCCAGGACCAAAATCCAGCACGTAAGTCTCTGCTCCCTGCACCTTTTGCTGCGCCGTGAAAACTTTCACTCACCTCTCTTTCCATAGCTGCCCCAATTTGATGTCCTCTCCTTCCCCTCACTTAGGATGCTCCAGACCTTGTATGACTATTTCTGGTGGGAACGGCTGTGGCTGCCTGTGAACTTAACCTGGGCTGACCTAGAAGATCGAGATGGACGTGTCTATGCCAAAGCCGCAGACCTTTATATCACACTGCCCCTGGCCCTGCTTTTCCTCATCATCCGATACTTCTTTGAGCTGTAAGCATACTGGCCTACCCGCAGGCCATTCCTGGCTGCCAGTCACATGACTTTTTAGACTTCAAGTGTGCCTCTTGTTGTTTAGTCCTGGACCCTGGGATTCTGGCTGCCTAGGTCCCTTCCCACTGTGCACCCCCTCCGCTGAGGGAACCATTGTCTTCCTGAGGGCTCAGCACCCTCAGGCCCTGTCCTTCAATGGTTATTTGTTCTCACCCTTCACCCACCTCCCTGCCTGGCCACTAGTGAACACAGGCAGCTTTGTCAGCTGTGGGCAGCCCAGGAGGATAGAGGAAAGGGGGTTGCCAGGAAACTAGGGAAACTGAGGCCCAGAAGAAAGTTCCCTGAGCTTGCAGTTCACTCCAAGAAAGCCAGCCTCTTCTCATTCAAATCCCTTCCTCAGTTATGTCGCTACACCACTGGCTGCCATCCTGAATGTAAAGGAGAAAACTCGGCTGCGGGCACCTCCCAACACCACCTTGGAACATTTTTACCTGACCAGTGGCAAGCAGCCTAAGCAGGTATGAGCTGCTCTGGTGAGGAGTGGATGAGCCTGAATGTGAACTCTTTAGGAAAGCAGAGGTCCTGACCTGGGTCATTGCTGGGAGAGGGTGGGACAGTGGGGGAGGGGCACTGGAGTTCTGAAGCTAAACCTAACTGCGTCTTCACTGTACCCAGGCAGAGGTAGAACTTTTGTCTCGGCAGAGCGGCCTTTCTGGCCGCCAAGTAGAGCGCTGGTTCCGCCGCCGGCGCAACCAAGATCGGCCCAGTCTCCTCAAGAAGTTCCGAGAAGCCAGGTGGGGGACGTGGGGCAAACGAAGCTGGGAGGCAGAGGAAGGTCTGCTGTGTTCTGGTGGGAGGGGTGGGCCGCAGCTGTGTGCAGGAAGATGTGGTGAATTCAGAAATTAATGGGATCTTGAGAGGCTGGCTGTGGGCACTTGGGGGCTCCTGGTGCCTACCTAGAGGCCATTTTTGCTTCCTCTTCTAGCTGGAGATTCACGTTTTACCTGATTGCCTTCATTGCTGGCATGGCTGTCATTGTGGATGTGAGTGGGCATTGCTGGGAGGTGGGAGTAGGTTCTCCAGCAAGGGTGGGGAGGCTATAGAATTTGGTCTCTCCTCATTACCCTCTCACCATCTCTGCAGAAACCCTGGTTCTACGACATGAAGAAAGTCTGGGAGGGATATCCCATACAGGTATGAGATGACTCCCACTTCCTTACATGGGGGTGGCTGAGACATACATACTCTTGTGAAGAGATGGTTTCTGGAACACATGGCAAGCAGCCTGGGGTCATGGAACTAGGAATAACCTCAGGGGCTAGAAGGGCGGCTTTGGGGTGGTGAGACCCTTGGACCTGGCTGCTCTTACCTCTCTCCTCTTGCAGAGCACTGTCCCTTCCCAGTATTGGTACTACATGATTGAACTTTCTTTCTACTGGTCCCTGCTCTTCAGCATTGCCTCTGATGTCAAGCGGAAGGTGGGTGAAAGGGCTGGGCAATTAGGCCTAAGAGCCAAAGTGAGGCCTTAGGATGAACAGTCTCATCTTTGACTTCTGGGTGCTTTGGGTGCAGCTATTGGGATATGTGGAACTAAGAGGAGGAGGAATAGTGGGTGCTGGGGGATAGGAAAAAGTTCCTTAGAGCTGCATCTCTTCTGCAGGATTTCAAGGAACAAATCATCCACCATGTGGCCACCATCATCCTCATTAGCTTCTCCTGGTTTGCCAATTACATCCGAGCAGGAACTCTTATCATGGCTCTGCATGATTCTTCCGACTACTTGCTAGAGGTTAGGCTTCCTCATACCTAGAGACCCAAATGCAGGTTGTTCTGTGCCTTTGTGATTTTGAGAGGGCAGGGGTTGGGGGAGCACAGAGCCAGTGCTGCTAACTGGGGTACAAATATGAATGTGCCGGGAGAGTCAGGAGCCTGTGATGATGGATAAGGGGTATCTGTGCAGTCAGCCAAGATGTTTAACTACGCGGGATGGAAAAACACCTGCAACAACATCTTCATTGTCTTCGCCATTGTCTTCATCATTACCCGACTGGTCATCCTGCCCTTCTGGTGAGTAGGCAGCCAGGCCACACTCCTGTTCTGAAGGTATCAGGCCACACTCCTGTTCTGAAGGTATCAGGAGTTTTGCCTTTCTCCCTTCTTTCATTCCCTTCTGTCTTGATTCTTTCTCATCCATTTAGGATTCTGTGTCCCCCTTCAATTCTTAGGATCCTGCATTGCACTCTTGTGTACCCACTGGAGCTCTACCCTCCCTTCTTTGGCTACTACTTCTTCAACTCCATGATGGGAGTGCTACAGCTGCTGCATATCTTCTGGGCCTACCTCATTTTGCGCATGGCCCACAAGTTCATAACTGGAAAGGTGAAGTTTCCATCCTCATTTTGTAATAAGAGGCCTTATTACTCTCAACTGTAGAACTCTTTAAAACCTCCCTCATGTAGCCACCCTTATAGAAAAACCAGTGCGGGTCCCTGGGTATAGCACCTCCGAACAAACCCCAAGAGAGGCAGTTCTTAGGCGTGTGAGGATGTCATGTAACCTACCTTATCCCTTTTCCACAGCTGGTAGAAGATGAACGCAGTGACCGGGAAGAAACAGAGAGCTCAGAGGGGGAAGAGGCTGCAGCTGGGGGAGGAGCTAAGAGCCGGCCTCTTGCCAATGGTCATCCCATCCTTAATAACAACCATCATAAAAATGACTGAACCTGCTCGTCCCAGATTAGTGTGTAAAGCCAAGGAACTACCGCACTCTCCCTACAGGGTCATTTCAAGCTCTGGGGAGAACTTTAAGCTCTGGGGAGAAAGAAGAAAGAAGAGAGAAGAGAGTTCTCTGTGCCCTCCCTCCTTGCTTCTTTGTCACCCAGTTGCCTTTAAACCAAATTCTAACCAGCATATTTACCCCCAGGTAGAGGGGAGGCTGGTTATTTCCTTTGTCACGGGGGGGGGGGGGGGGGGTTAGTGTTATTTTCCAATCTTCCCGTTATCCTTTATATTTCTTTTTAGACCCATCCTCAGCTCCGGGGGTTGGGTTATAACTCACATTCCTTATTCTTATAATTTGGCCCTAGCTATCTGCCTTTGACTCCCTGACCTTCAGAGGCAGGGTTGTGCCTTATTGTCCCACCTGAGGGCCTCATCATTCTGCCAAAGTTGGACCAAGGCTCACCTTTCTAAGCTCCCTAACTCAGGTCAGAAGCCAAAGCTGAGCTGACTTTTAACTTTTTCCCTCTTAGACACAAAGGAATTGAGTGTAGGAGGGTGTACATGACCCTTACCCTACCTCTGCTAAAAAGTGGGGGCTGTACTGGGGACTACTAAGATGATCTTTGTGTTATTTCTCTGCTAGCCGTCTCTGAAGCCACAGGTCCGAGATCTGACTGCCTCCTTTCTCTCCCAGCTGCCTCCCACTAGGCTAGCTGGTTTGGAGTAGAATGGCAACTAATTCTAATTTTTATTTATTAAATGTATGGGGTTTTGGTTTTAAACTTTAAGCCAGAATTACAGCTAGCACCTAGCATTTCAGCAGAGGGACCATTTCAGACCAAAATGTACTGTTAATGTTTTTTTTTTTTTTTTAATTAAAATATATTAAAAGATTAAATGAAATGTGGCAATAAGCATCAGACTATTAGGAATTGAAAAAGGGGGATCAACTAAATAAACTACAATAATCTTTCTTATGCCTTCCTTGCAGTTATGTAACATTTTCCTTTTTAAACTTCATGGCAAGTGAGAAAATGCAAAGCTAGAGAAAGTAGAAACTTAATGATAACAATCTCCACTGGGGAGGACTGTGGGCGGGGGCATCTCACTGGGAGATCCAGAACTGGGAATACAGGGGCTGAGGGAGAGAAATAAATCGCACTCTTAGTTTTATCATCTTGTTAAGACTTTCAAGAAATAATACAAACCAAGGGTAGTAGATACACAGCCTCCATTCCAGGAATGACATCTGTGAGAAGCATGAACACTTGAACAAACATGGGATGGGCAGGATGAGCGGCAGGAAGACTGAGGGACAACAGGCTTAGGTTACAGTGACAATCTCTCCCCACCTGAGGAGGTGGAGAAGGGATCCTGCCAGCTAGCACCACAAAGAAAGGGGTCTCTGGATCCAGTGCCCCCATTTCTATGGACTAGGAGCTGGGGGGAGTAGCTAGACCAGAGACTTGGGGTCAGAGTTCAACAGTCAGGAGGACCTAGTTCCTGAGGTTGAGAAGGGTTCTGAAGGTCAGGAAGCCATCCTCTAAAGAAGACGCCCTCTGCATTCAATGGCTCCACAGCAGCAAAGCAGTTCCTTGCCTTCCACACTGCCCACCTCATAGTTATAATCCCAAGTAAGTTCTGTCCCAGCCCGGATTCTCCTGAAAAGGAAAAAAGGGATGGGTGTGGTGAAGACAACAGATAACCAGGCACCTGGTGTTACAGGCTCCTGCATGGAGGGGAGGCCCTTCAAATTTCAGTGTCTTTGCCCCTCGCCCATCATCTGCTCCCCTGACTCCGCCTTACTTGCTGGCAAAGAAGGCCACCCAGGGGAAGCGAAGATCATGGGTATCCACAAAGACATTCTGGACAAACAGGTTGGGGCTGCAGCTGTGCTGTAGATTTAAGAACAGGATCAAATAAAAACCAGGGAAAGACAATCTGGCTTTGTGGGGTGAGTAGGAAGGAAAATGATGCCGTCTGACCTCCCCGCACCCTGCATTACAGCTGAGATGTTTTGAAGGAAATTATTTCTTTAAGATTCTTTGAGATCAAACATCTATAACCAAAAAGGGCAGGTTTTCAGAGTATTCAGAGTTTTCAGAGCAGGAACTAGAAATCTGAGGACCATGGGATAAACCAGCAACCAGAGGTACAGGGAAGGGTCTCACATTGAGGTAGCGGCCCAGGTTGCCTTCAAGCTTGGCGTCGATGATGTAGCAAGACTCCTCACCATCATAGAACTGGCGTGTGTTCTTACGAACAGGTGCACTCTCCCCCTTCTCAACGGAGGCCATGTTGGTTGATTTAATGGCAATCCCATGGGTTGATTTAAGAGCAAAGCCTCGGGTTGATTTTACTGCCACTTGGCGCTTCATAGGACCTATAGAGGCAAGAAAATGGGGTCAGGGTCTATGCCACTCACAACTGCACATTCTACCCTTACTTTTTTCTCCCATACCTTATAGCTCAGAAATACCAATAAGCTGCGACTCAGGCAAAGAACCTAACTGGCAGTTTTTTTTTTAGAAATAAGAGTCTCAATTTATTGCCCCCAATAGAGTGCTGTGACAAAACAGCTCACAGCAACCTCCAAATCTTGGGTTTAAGTGATTCTCTTACCTCAGCCTCCTGAGTAGCTGGCACTACAAGCACCCGCCACAACGTCTGGCTATTTTTTTGTTGCAATTTGGCTGGGACGGGGTTTGAACCTGCCACCCTCTGTATATGGAGCTGGTGCCCTACTCACTGAGCCACAGGCACTGCCCCCCCCCCCGTTTTTTGGAGACAATCTTAGTCTGTCTCCCTCAGTAGAGTGCCATGGCATCACAGCTCATAGCAACCTCAACCTCGTGGGCTTAAGCGATTATCTTGCCTCAGCCTCCCAAGTACTGGGACTACAGGTGCCTGCCACAACACTTGGCCACTTTTTTGTTGAAGTTTAGCTGGCCCAGGCTGGGTTCAAAACCGCCACTCTCAGTGTATGTGGCTAGTGCTGTAACCACTGTGCTACGGGTGCTGAGCCAGTGGCAGTTTTTTTCAAGCAGAATTAGATCTGCTGGACAAAGGAGCTGAGGGAAAAGAGGAGGAAGTCAGAAGAGAGAGAAGGGATGTGTCAAACAATATTAACAGTATAACATAGAGCCAGGAAGCCTTCTTAAGAGATGCTTCAACTCTTAGCATCTAAATTTTTCTCTCCCACTTCTTTAAAAAGTGCTCTACCCAACTTTCCTACTGTTTCTTCCTACCATTCCCCCAAATTTTCAAGACTACCAGACATATTCTTCTTGTCCTCAAAGTCATCCCCTTCAGAGCCAGAGGAGATGGTCTGGATATCATCACTGTCAACCGCTGTTGCTGAAGTCTGACCAGCAGTAGGCTTTCGGCTTGTCCCACTTTCCCCCTCACTTTCTGTGCTGCTGGACAGTGTCAGGACATCCTGGGAAAGCAGAAGGGTAAGAATAAGGAAGAAGAGTAAATGGAAATGGCCCCTTCAAGTTCTTGCTCTTACCTATGGTTTTGTAAGAAAGAATTGAGACTGTATCAAGAGGAAGATTAGATATTGGATAACAGAAGATGAGGCAGGGTATAAAGGCCAAAGAAACAGGAAAAGACCTAACAGTAATTACAGTGAAGGACATGACAAAGTAAAAATGTTCCATGTTTCTTTACTTAGACACTGAATGAAAAAGAAAGCTGGGTACAGCACAGTATGAGGAGGTCACGTACATCAGGGTTGGACTGAGCAGAGGCCAGGAGTCGTCGGCTCTGATGCATACTGGTCTTACTGGGTGGGCGGCGAAGTCCTTCAGGCTTCATGGGAGAAGGATTGTAACCATAATTTCGAGAGCTTTCAGTAACTCTGATGGAGGGGAAGGAATGAGAGGAAGGGATCAGATTATGCTGTTTCTTAGGCTCCTTTCACAGGCTTGAGGGGAAAGGGCAGCTTTGGAAACAGGTCAAAAGACAGGCACTTACATTGACATTTTGTTTCGGTCATCAGGTTCCTGGGAAAGAGCAAGTGAAAGGTTAAATGCTTCATGACTCAAGATAACAAATCCAATAATTAGACCTGACTTTAAATGACCTTCAAAGTAACATCAGCCAGGGAGAGGTACACCATCTAAAGTGGGGTGGGTATGGCGGCACCAGTAGCCAGTGTAGGGTGTTGGCCACATACACTGAGGAGCAGGTTCTAGCCCAGCCAGGGCCTGGTAAACAACGATAACTGCAACAAAAAATAGCCAGGCATGTGGTGGGTGCCTGTAGTCCCAGCTACTCGGGAGGCTGAGGCAAAAGAATTGCTTAAGCCCAAGAATTGGAGGTTGCTGTGAGCTGTGATGCCATAGCACTCTACTGCCATGGTGAGATAGTGAGACTGCCTCAAAAAACAATAACAAAGTGGGATGGGTGTGAGGAAATCACTCTGCAACAACCATTCTCATTACTAAACCCTCCTGGCAGGAGCCTTATAGGCTTTCCCATGCTGGGGCATAATGCTCCTGGAAAATACCAAGAGAAGAGTGTTATACCAGCCAGGGACACAGTTTTACCATCTATAATGTGGAAAGTTTCAGTATCATTAAAGATATAGTTAAAATCAATTGTTATTTTTCTACTTTAGTAGAAACAATATAACTTGCAACAGCTTTTAATCAAACAAATAAACAAACAAACAAAAAACAACGTATCGGGTGGTGCCTGTGGCTCAGTGGGTAAGGCACCAGCCCCATGTACCAAGGGTGGCGGGTTCAAACCCAGCCCCAGCCAAACTGCAACAAAAAAAATAGCCGGACATTGTGGTGGGGGCCTGTAGTCCCAGCTACTAGGGAGGCTGAGGCAAGAGAATTGCCTAAGCCCGGGATTTGGAGGTTGCTGTGAGCTGTGTGACGCTACGGCACTCTACCAAGGGCGATAAAGTGAGACTCTGTCTCTACAAAAAACAAACAAAAAATATCTTTCATTTTTCAATGAACCAGCTAGTTGTCATCCCTCGTGTAGATTTTAAGTTTTTTTTTAAGAGAAAGGGTCACACTCTGTCACCCAAGCTAGAGTGTGAGCCACAATCATAGCTCACAGCAACCATAAACACCTGGGCTCAAGCAATCCTCCCACCTCAGCCTCCTGAGTAGCTGGGAATACAGGTATACTACCATGCCCGGCTCTTTTTTTTTTTTGAGGGACATGAGTCTATGTTACCCTCTGTAGAGCGCCATAGTGCCACAGCTCACAGTAACCTCAAACTCTTAGGCTTAAGAGATTATCTTGCCTCAGCCTCCCGAGTAGTTAGGACTACAGGAGGTTGCCATAACGCCCGGCTATTTTTTGTTGCGGTTGTCATTGTTGTTTAGCTGGCCTGCGCCAGGTTCGAATCCCCCAGCCTTAGTATATGTGGCTGGCACCGTAACCACTGTGCTATGGGTGCTAAGCTGGCTTTCTTTCTTTTTCTTTTTTTTTTTTTTGTAGAGATGAGGTCTTGCTATAGATATTGCTGAGGCTGGTCCTGAACTCCCAGCCTCAGGCAATCCTCCTTGGCCTTCCAAAGTGCTGGGATTACATGGTTTTTGGTTTTCTTTTTAAATACCAAGAAATGTCCAAGCTGGGCGGTGCCTGTGGCTCAGTGAGTAGGGCTCCAGCCCCACATACCAAGCCCGGGTTTGAACCCGGCCCCGGTTAAACTGCAACAAAAAAATGACTGGGCATTGGTGGGCGCCTGTAGTCCCAGCTAGTCAGGAGGCTGAGGCAAGAGAATTGCCTAAGCCCAAGAGCTGGAGGTTGCTGTAAGCTGTGATGCCATAACACTCCAGACTCTGTCTCTAAAAAAACAAACTAACTAAAAGTCCAAGTAAAATCTACTTTAAACAAACACTAAGAATGTGCTGGGTGTGTGTGTGTGTGTGTGTGTGTGTTTGGGGGCTGGGGGGTTTCTTTTGGGATTGGGACATTACCTCTTTTCTTGCCTGCTTGATGTCTCCTTCATCCTTGATGCCCAGTCCTGAGGTAGATGCCTTCTCAGACTCCATTCTGCTCCCCCCAGCCCGGCCCTCCCCGCCTTCGCTAGTCTTGAAGGATGAACGGCTATCAGAGTCAGCAAAACCACCTTCACTGATGCTATTGCAGCTTAACCATGAGGCTACTTTGTTCTTGGATGTCTCTTCAGAGGAAGGTGGATTGCAGCCACCCATAGGGATTGATGGAGTGACAGGAACATGTGGGGGTCCGAGGTCTGGAGGGCGGGAGTCTTTGGAAGCTGTTTCAGACAGTCCATTCTCCTTCTGGCCCCGGGTCTGCCTCCGGGTGGCATAGCTCCGCCACACTGAACTGGTGCTGAAGTCCTCATCCTTACAGAAATTATCGTCTGAGCTATCATCATTGGACTCTTCGGGGTCCTCTGTACCGCTATTGCCATCTTCCTGGTCCTTCAAATCTACACCACTGCTGTCAGAGGAACAGGGGGCATCACTCTCATATCCTTCCTTGAAGTTCTCCACACTTTCAATATGGTCGAGATTTGCAAAGTACTCATCACCCATTTCCAGACCCTCCTTGTCTGCAAAGTCATCTGTGAGGATTTTGCCTGAGAATGAAGAAAATTAAAGGCCTTTTAGGTTTATGGGGATCACTTAGAAAGCATCCGGTCATTGCATCAATACCCAGTCTACCAACATGGAGTCAGAACATCTCCCCTCTGCAATATCACTTCTCTTTGATGATACCTCCCTTGTGTATTTTGTCCCTCCTCCCTTTTTTTCCCCCAAAAGAGGCTCTCTCTGTTGCCCAGGATAGAGTGCCATGGCAACACAGCTCATCACAACCTCTCCTAGGTTCAAGCGATCCTCCTGCCTCAGCTTCTTGAGTAGCTGGTGCCCACCACTATGCCTGGCTTATTTTTCTGTTTTTAGTAGAGACAGGGTCTCACTCTTGCTCAGGCTCATCTTGAACTCCTGAGCTCAATTCTCCCTCTTTGGCCTCCCAGAGTGCTAGGATTACAGGTTTGAGCCACCGTGCCTGGCCTATGCACTTTATTGTTTTTTTGAGACAGAGTCTCACTTTGTTACCCCTGGTAGAGTGTATGGTGTCACATCTCACAGCAACCTCAAACTCTTGGGCTCAAGTGATTTTCCTGCCTCAGCCTCCCAGGTAGCTGGAACTATAGGCACCTGCCACAATGTCTGGCTATTTTTAGAGACAAGGTCTTCCTCTGGTCCTGAACTTCTGAGCTCAGGCACTCCACCTCCTTGGCCCCCCAGAGTGCTAGGATTATAGGTGCGAGCCACTGTGCCTGGCTAATCACTTTATTCTTATGTGCAACTTGCCGCTGTTTCAATTCCCCACCACGTCCCAACCCCAGAAAGCAACCCTTATATTTCATCACCAACCTGCATAAATACAGACAAAAGAGCCTTTGGCGATATCATCCAAACAGCGGATACCCCAGCCCTTGTTCTGTGTCTTGAAGAGCTGTAACCGAACCTGTAGACCATGTTGTACCAACCGATTTGTGCACATGCTTGGGTCACATTGGCAGCGTTTGTTACACTCATATACTCTAAGAGGAAGGAAGAATAAAATCCATTACAACATGACCAATACAGCATAGGAAAATTCATAGAACTATCTTAATTCTTTTTTTTTTTTTTTTGAGACAGAGCCTCAAGCTGTCGCCCTGGGTAGAGTGCTGTGGCATCACAGCTCACAGCTACCTCCAACTCCTGGGCTCAAGCGAGTCTCCTGCCTCCGCCTCCCAAGTAGCTGAGACTATAGGCAAAACTATCTTAATTTGTAACCTATCATCATTTATAATGTCTTGTGGATAAAGACTAAAAATTAGGCAATGTCTCTGTTAGTACAGTGGTCAAAAAAAGAATTACACGGTGGCTCCTGTGGCTCAGTGAGTAGGGCGCCCACCCCATATACCGAGAGTGGCAGGTTCAAACCCAGCCCCGGCCGAACTGCAACCAAAAAATAGCCGGGCGTTGTGGCGGGCACCTGTAGTTCCAGCTGCTCAGGAAGCTGGGAGAATCGCGGAAGCCCAAGAGCCCAAGAGCTGGAGGTTGCTGTGAGTTCTGTGACATCACGGCACTCCACCGAGGGTGGTAAAGTTAGACTCTGTCTCAACAAAAAAAAAAAAAAAAAAAAAAGAATTACAAAAAAAAGTAAAAAGAAATGTAATGGGCTGGATGTGGTGGCTCATGCCTGTAGTCCCAGTGCTGTGGGAGGCCGAAGTGGGTGGATTGCCTGAGCTCAGAGGTTCGAGACCAGTATAACCAGCAGTGAGCCAGAGTAAGACCCCGTCTCTACTAACATCAAAAACAGCCGAGCATCGCCAGAGGAAGAAAATGAACAACAAAAAATGAGTACTTCAAAGAAGAAATGTACAAGCAAGTTGAAATTTAAAAAAAAAAAAACAAAAAATTAAAACAAAACAAAAGAAATGTAATGATCTGAGCGATTTACTGAACTGTCTATGGTCTTTGATGCATGTGGAAACATAGGCCAATGAAATAATTCGGAAAGGGGGAAAGTGACTTATGAAGATGTTAATAGCACAGTTTATTACAGTGAACACCAGAATGCTTCACATCTGTAGAAAAGTGATGGGAGTACAGATTATACAGCCACTAAAATACTCTATAGACAATGTCAATGTGTAGAAACAGATGCATAAAATAAAGATATGGAAGAAAAGTAGAAGCCAATATAACCAAGACCGGAAGGGAGTAAAGGGACAAAAGGGGCAGGAGAAACTGGGACTAATGTTCGTGGAATTGTTTTATGGTAAAGTTGATTTTCAGTCTTTCAGTAAACACCTATTAAACACCAAGAACCCTACTAGACACTAGGAATATAATAATGAAGAAAGTCATTTTTTTTTGAGACAGAGTTTCACTATGTTGCCCTTAGAAGAGTCCTGTAGTGTCACAGCTCACAGCAACCTCAAACTTTTGGGCTTAAGCGATTCTCTGGCTTCAGCCTCCCAAGTAGCTGGGATTACAGGCGTCTGCCACAACGCTTGGGTATTTTTTGTTGCGGCTGTCATTGATCAGCTGGCCCGGTATGAGTTCAAACCTGTCATCCTCCGTGTATGTGGCTGGTGCCGTAACCACTGTGCTATGGGCGCCAAGCCAACAGGTCATAGTCTTTACCATGAAGAAGCTCATATTCTAATAATTTTTTTTTTTTTTTTTGGAGACATAGTTTCAAGCTATGGCCCTAGGTAGAGTGCCATGGCGTCATAACTCACAGCAACCTCCAACTCTCTTGGGCTCAAGCGATCCTCCTGCCTTGTTTTTCTATTTTTAGTGAAGATGGGATCTTGCTTTTACTCAGGCTGGTCTCAAACTCATGAGCTCAAGCTATCCACCCGCCTGGGCCTCTCAGAGTGCTAGGATTACAGGTGTGAGCCACTGTGCCGGCCTTTTACCAATTTAACAATTATAGTGGAGCCTGGGTGCAGTGGCTCACGCCTGTAATCCTAGCACTCTGGGAGGCCGAGGTGGGTGGATTGCCTGAGCTCACAGGCTCGAGACCAGGCTGAGCAAGAGTCAGAACCTCTCTAAAAAACAGCCAGGCGGTTTGGCACCTGTAGTTCAGCGGTTAGGGCGCCAGCCACATATACCAGGGCTGGCGGGTTTGAACCCAGTCCAGGCCTACCAAACAACAACTACAATAAAAAAACAGCCAGGCATTGTGGCAGGCGCTTGTAGTCCCAGCTAATTGGGAGGCAGGGGCAAGAAAATCACTTAAGCCCAAGAGTTGGAGGCTGCTGTGAGCTGTGACCCTACAGCACTTTATGGAGGGCAACAAAGTGAGACTCTGAAAAAACAAAACAAACAAAAAAAAAACCCAAAATGAAAAAGTTACAGTAGAACCCCTGTAAGTTGACCACCCAAGGGACTGTAACAAAGTGGTTAACACACAGAGGTGGTCAACATAAGGAACTAGGCCGGCTTGGTGCCGGTAGCTCAGCGGCTAGGGTGCTGGCCACATACAGCAAGGCTGATGGGTTTGAACTTGGCCTAGCCCTGCCAAACAGCAACAACTACAATAACAACAAAAAAGACTAGGTGGATGTTGTGGCACCCAGGTACCTGTAGTCCCAGCTACTCTGAGCTGTGACGCCATGGCATCCTACTGAGGGCAACACAGTGAGACTCTGTCTCAAAAAACAAACAAACAAACAAAACCCTAAGGAACTAGGCCTACTGTACTGATATGTACATGTAGTGTATGTCCGGTTGATGGAGGGTCCACTTGTACTTTGTGTTTGTCACTCTATAAATGCTTTTTACTCTAATACTCTATAAATATATTTGCATATTCTATCCTCAGAATAACCCTATAAAGCATCAGATTGAGAAACAACTTTGGGGTGGGTGCAGTGGCTTAAGTCTGTAATCTTAGCAGTCTGGGAGGCTGAGGTGAACACAAAAGTTCAAGACCAGCCTGAGCAAAAGTTAAGACCCCTATCTCTACCAAAATTAGAAAAACTAGCCAGGAGTCACGGCACATGCCTATAGTCCAGCTACTTGGGAGGCTGAGGCAGGAGTTGAACCCACTACAGTTTGTGGCTGTAGTGAGCTGTAAGGACACTGCTGTACTCTACTGGGGCAATAGAATGAGACTATGTCTCAAAATTTAAAAAAAGAAAGAAAGAAACTTTGTTAGGTCCTTTGAAACCACACAGGGATTGGGGATAATGTTTATGTTCATATCCTCTATTTACAGCTGATGAAGCGGGATCAACTTAATAGGGACAGGCTATAATTTCAATTTAGGTCTAATCACTCCTTTAGAGTAGCTATACTGAGCATTCATTCATTCATTCCACAGAATTTGTTAGTAACTGCTAACTGTTAATATGGCGTGAGCAAGATAAATAGACAAGGTCCCCGCCCTCATGGAACTTACATTCTAATGGAAAGATAGAAAAAAAGTAAATCAACCAATAAAATTGTCATAAATGCTATAAACAACATAAACACGGTACTGGATCTGAGAATTAAGGGAGTAAAAATGACCTAGTTTTACAGTGACAAGGGAAGGTATCTGAGGAGACGAGATCAAAGCTGAGGGAACTCAAGGTTAGAGAAGGCAGCCACACAAGGAAAAGTACAGGCATACCAGGAGAAAGGGACAGTGTGTACAAGACCCCAGAGGTAGCACTGGAAGGCCCTGGGTCAACCTGATCTAGGAACTGAGAATATCAGTGTGGCTGGAATAATTTTGGAGGGAGAGAGATAGCAGGGGGCCAGATTTCATAACCTAAGGTTAAGACTTAGAATAAAATACAAAGTCCAGTGGGAAGGCATTAAAGAGTTTTAAGCAGGGGAATGACATTACGTGTGGTTACTTGAAAATATTTTAACGAAACACTTCAAACATGTAAAAAAACATACATAACATCCACTCACATACTACTTGGTCAGGCAGCGGTAGGGAACCTGTGGCCTTATGGATCTTTGATTATGGTCTTTTGACTGAATCTAATTGTACAGAATAAATCCCTATGAAGTTTGGATTTGGTTGAATGGCCGCACTTGGGAATCTGAAGGGCCACATGTGGTCTTGAGGCTGCACCTGTGAGCTCCCCAGTAGTCTCAGTCTTCTCTGAAGATATTCGGACAGGTCAGGTTTGTATTAACCCATCTTCCTGGGGAAGTCACTCCTATAGCCATCTGGCCTGCTAAAGCAGACTGTTCTCTACACCTAGAGCACAGCTGTCAGCCTGGAAGCTCCCTTTACTGCACGATCACTGCCTTCCTCTTTCTTGGCTTTTCCTCTCATTTTGGCAAACATTCTCAGTAACTTTCTGAGAAAGGGAATAATAGAAAGTATCGAGATACTGCCTACCTTAATACTTAAGGGATAGTTTGCCTGAGCTTAGAATGCTAAGTTAGAAATAATTTTCCCTCAATTGCCATCTATCTTCCAGTGTTATTTTGGTAAGGTGAAATAATTTTGAGTTTTTCTATACTATTTCTCTTCTCTAGAAACTTTTAGGATTTTCCCTTTGTTCTCAGTGTCCTGCCATTTTACGATGTCTTTTTGTGGGGATCTATTTTCATACGTTATGTCAAGGCCTAATTGGTCCTTACAATTATGGGACATTTACTAAATTATTAATGCTTTTCTCCAGTTTCTGTTAATTATGTATCTTGAGAACTAAATGTATTAGTTTATGTTTGCATATGCCAATTTATCACATTATCATTTCCCTCTCTCCTGTCATTAATCTCATTCGCTGCTCAGCCTTTATGTAATTTGTGTGTGTGTGTGTGTGTGTGTAGTTTTTGGCCGGCGCTGGGTTTGAACCCGCCACCTCCAGCATACGGGGCCAGGGCCCTACTCCTTTGAGCCACAGGTGCCGCCCCGCTCAGCCTCTAAAATGTGGCTCGCAGAGCTTCCTCCTGAGCCCCCGCCCTAAATGTCAACCTTCTCTCCAGGTGAAATCATTCAGGCTTTAAATACATATATATACTTTTTTTTTCTCTTCTCAGGGAAGCTTAGGAAGAGAAAAAACAATAAACACACACATATATATATATATTCACACCTTTTTTCTACATAAATTAACACAAAATATTAGAGAATTGTGACATCTGAAAACATCGACCTTCTACTGGTCTTTTAATCCCTTCAGTCTTCTGATGGCCAACTTTACTGTAACAGCAGAAGTGCTGTAGGTCCAGGCACCACCAACTACTGTTTTCATGCAGGAACCACGGTGCCAGATCTCCACAGCTGGTCTCTTCATCTTGGTTTTACCACAGAAAGAGCAAGTGCACCTGGTATGCTGGCTGAATTCAATTTTCTTTCTTTCTTTTTTTTTTTTTTTTGAGACAAAGTCTCACTTTGTCACCCTTGGTTGAGTGCCGTGGCATCTTATCTCCCAGCAACCTCAAATTTTTGGACTCAACTGATTCTCTTTCCTCAGCCTCCAGAGCAGCTGGGACTACAGGCGCCCACCACAACACCCAGCTATTTTTAGAGGTGGGTTCTCGCTCTTGCTCAGGCTGGTCTTGAACCTGTGAGCTCAGGCAATCCACATACCTTGGCTTCCCAGAGTGTTAGGATCACAGGCGTGAGCCACTGCACCTGGCCCCATGCCTTCATTTCAAAGAAAGCCCACAAAAGAAATTCCTGGGACTTCAGGAAATAGTTTTAATTAATAAAATGGGCATGGTGGCATTCTATTTTTGGTACCAAATTTTAAGATTTCTGATGGTTCCTACAAATACAGAAGACTAAGAACATGGTCCTCAGTCTCTGAGATGTCCCAACACCCTTAGACTACTTACCCTGTCGGGAGACACTCTTCTAGTCTCTTGTACTGGTAGCCAGAGTTAGGATTGATTTGGCCCCCTGGGGTACAGGCTGTAGCCTGGATAGTTAGTTGATGGCAGGCACACTTGGATCTATACAAGACAGAGGCAAGCAAAGGAAAAGGGGAGAAGATGAGAGAAAAAACAACGTAAGATACACATATATAGTTACTCAGTGGGGCCACATTAGACTCTAGCCTCCTGACCTCAGAGCGTTCATGGAGGCTCTGTGGCAGGAGTTCCAGCTGAGGGAGAAGGTATAGGGAGATAGGGAAAGCAGTATAGATATAAGGTGAAAAGAAAAGCCAGAGGCAGGGGCAGCAATCCCCCTACCAACTCACTTGTCCCGACATCCATCTTTGCAGTCACAGCCAACCAGAAATTCAGGGCCTGTGTTAATGAAAACACCCTTGCCTGGGATCCTTTCCTTGCTGTAGGCCACTTGGGGTGGGGGAGTTGTGTCAATCTCATTAACACAGGATAGGGGAACATCTTCCTTCCCATAGGTGATATCCAAAATATAGTAAAAAGGCTTATAGGGCTGAAACTTCCGGTCCACAAGAACATAGGGATCCAAACAGAACATTTCCAGGAAAAGGAAGTCACAGCTAGTCTCAAAAAGGTAGCGTTCAATCTCCTGCATTGTCCGAAGACAGAGGCCACAGGGTGTCTTATAGATAACATGAAAGCCCATCTTGCGGTTAACTCGACGCCGAGCTGTCATCCGCCGGAAGTCATACAGCAGTGGGACCAGCAGAGGGTTCTTGCCCCGGTACTGCTCATTCCTCATAGGTCTGACCCGAGACAGACAAGTATAGCTACAGACATGAGGTAAGTAGAAAAGCTTCTCCATTGGAGCTCGGTAGGAGGGCTCTGCTGGGGCCCGCTCCAGCATGCCATGGAAGGCTGGGGGTACTGGAGGGGCTGGGGTTGCTGAGGATGCTGGGGCAGAGGCTGTTAAGCCTAAAGGTGATCTGCAAAATGAAATGCCAAAGATCAGATTGGAAAGCAACAGACCTCTCTGTTGTATAATTATCCTTCCAGCCAGCTAAGCCATTTCTGTCATCTTTCAAGTAACTATGCTCTTGAAACTAAAGATGACGTTTAAGAAAGATCTTCCCTGGCTTTAACAACCTTGGACAATGAAACTTCCTGGTTACTCTCTCTCTCTCTCTCTTTTTTTTTTTTTAAACAGAGTCTCTGTCATCCTGGGTAGAGTGCCGTAGCATCATAGCTCACAGCAACCTTAAACTCTTGAGTTAGAGCAATCCTCCTGCCTCAGCTTCCTAAGTAGCTGGGACGACAGGCCCCCACCACAATACCTGCCTAGTTTTTCTATTTTTAGTAGAGACAGCTTCTTGCTCTTACTCAGGCTGGTCTGGAACAACTAAACTCAGGCGATCCACCCACTTTGGCGTAGCACTTCAGAGTGCTAGAATTATAGGTATGAGCCACCAGGCCCAGCCCTCTCTGGTTACTCTGAACTAACGGGCTACATCTCCACTTCAATAGCTCACCTCTTCTTTTTTTGCAGTTTTTTTTTGGCTGGGGCTGGGCTTGAATCTGCCACCTCTGGCATATGGGGCTGGCACCCTACTCCTTCGAGCCATAGGTGCTGCCATCACCTTTTTTTTTTTAGAGACCGAGTCTTACTTTGTCACCCTCAGTAGACTGGTATCACAGCTCACAACAACCTCCATCAATAGCTCTTCTCTTACTAAAATATATTTGCCTAGGAATTAGAGAAGTAGAATCTAGTCTCTTATTAATCCTTTGTGTTCTCTAAATGTCCTTAGTAATAGCCAGGCATTGTGGTGGGTGCCTGTAGTCCCAGCTACTTGGGAGGTTGAGGCAAGAGAATTGCCTGAGCCCAGGAGTTGGAGGTTGTTGTGAGCTGTGATGCCATGGCCTTCTAATGAGGGCAATAAGTGATTCTGTCTCTACAAAAAAAAAAAAAAAATTCTTTAGTAACTCCCAGGATTCAAGAAAAGAGACTCTGGTCTTTTCTTTTCTGAGACAGATTCTCACTTTGTCATCCTGGGTAGGGTGCTATGACAGCATAGTACACAGCAACCTCAAACTCTTGGGACTCAAGCAATCCTCTTGCCTCAGCCTCCTGGATAGCTGGGACTATAGGTACCCGCCACATTGCCTGGCTGTTTTGTAGAGACAGAGTCGCTCTTGCTCAGGCTGGTCTTGAACTTGTAAGCTCAGGCAATCTACCCGCCTCGGCCTCCCAAGTGCTGGGATCACAGGCATGAGCCACTGCACCCAGCCCTTTTCTCTTTATTTTAGCAACAATGGTACGATCTTCAACAAGAAGTTTTAGCAAAAGACTTTTTGCTGACACCATATTTCCAGACACCCAGTTTCTAGTTCAGTTATTCTTATTTTCTGTTTCTTTCTTTCTTTTTTTTTTTTGAGACAGAGCGTCAAGCCTCAAGCTGTTGCCCTGGGTAGAGTGCTGTTGCATCACAGCTCACAGCAACCTCCAACTCCTGGGCTCAAGCGATTCTCTTGCCTCTGCCTCCCAGGAAGCTGGGACTATAGGTGCCTGCCACAATGCCCGGCTATTTTTTGGTTGCAGCCGTCATTGTTGTTTGGCGGGCCCAGGCTGGATTTGAACCCACCAGCTCAGATGCATGTGGCTGGTGCCATAGCTACTTGAGCCACAGGGGCCGAACCTTATTTTCTGTTTCTTAAAACTTGTAAGGTTAACATTTTTTTTTTTTTTGCAGTTTTTGGCTGGGGTTGGGTTTGAACCTGCCATCTCTGGTATATGGGGCTGGTGCCCTACTCCTTTGAGCCACAGGCGCCGCAGGTTAACATTTCCTTTTTAAGTCTAAACTCCTCACCATCATAACCTTAAAGTAAAACCCTTTGGAACCAAGCAACTTTCTACACACAGTGACTATTCAGCCTATACTGCTAACCTGCCCAGAGCACCTGCAATTTCCTCACCTGTGGGTCTGGTTGATCCCAGATTTTCCACCAGGGACATTTTCGCTCAGTGTAGGAGATGTAGGGGAGGAATGACCAGAGCCCACAGATCCAGGTCGGAAGGATGTGCTCTTTTTGGCTACTTGCTTCCGTGACTGGGCAAGCTGGCTTTCTAAGCTTCTAGGCAATTAGAAAAGAGGTAATAGAGTAAAAGATGCAGAAAATACATTATGAAAGAAACTGAAGAAAAAAGAAGGAATAGCACTCACTCACTGTCACCTGCTTGAGGGGACAGAGGTGGAACAGGTGGGACAGGTGGAGTTGTAGGCTGTGGGGGCTCCATTGGCTTGAACTGGGTCCCAGTACTGGTCAGATCCTGTGTGTATTGGACAACAGGGCCTTTGCTCCTCACAGCACCTATAGGAAGAGGGAAATTGCCCTCTGAGAAGATAACAGCTTCTTCTGTCGATTATATTCATTCACACACCAGACCCTTAGCTCATGCAATATGAAAAAGAGCAATGAAAACATTTTGAGTAAGTGCTAAAAACTGCCAGTTTCCATTATTTACACCAATGAGTGGGGACATGTTGGGTGGGTGGGTCCTCCCTTCCTTCTTTCCTCCCTGCCCTTACTTCCTTTCTCTTGTTCTTCATTTATTGTCTCACTTGGTTGCCCAGGCTAGAGTGCTGAGGCATTAGCCCACATTGCAGAAGCCTCAAACTCCTGGGATCCTTCTGCCTCAGCCTCCCAAGTAGCCGGGACTATAGGCGCCTGCCATGATGCCCAGCTAATTTATCTATTTTTAATAGAGATGGGGTCTTGCTCTTGGTCAGGCTGGTCTTAAACTCCTGACCTCAAGGAATATTCCTACCTGACTGTCCCAGAATGCTGGGATTACAGGCATGAGCCACTGCACCTGGCCTTTGGTGAATATATACATACATACATACATACATACATACATATTTTTTTTTTTTTTACAGAATCTCACTAAGTCGTCCTGGGTAGAGGGCCATGGTGTCATAGCTCACAGCAACCTCAAACTCTTGGGCTTAAACGATTCTCTTGCCTCAGCCTCCCAAGTAGCTGGGACTACAGGCGCCTACTATAACGCTCAGCTATTTTTTGGTTATAGTTGTCATTGTTGTTTGGCAGGCCTGGGCTGGATTTAAACCCACCAGCTCCAGTGTATGTGGCTGGGGCCCTAGCTGCTGAGCTACAGATGCCAAGGCATGAATATATATATATATATATATATATATATATATATATATATATATTTTTTTTTAGAGACAGAGTCTTACTCTGTTGCCCTCAGTAGAATGCTGTGACGTCACAGTTCACAGCAACCTCCAGCTCTTGGGCTTAGGTGATTCTCTTGCCTCAGCCTCCTAAGTACCTGGGACTACAGGTACTTGCCACGCCTGGCTTTTCGTTGCAGTTTGGCTAGGGCTGGGTTTGAACCCGTCACTGTGGGTGTATGGGGCCAGTGCCCTACAGACTGAGCCACAGGCACTGCCTAACCATGAACATATATATATATTTTTTAGTGACAGTCTCATTTTATTGCCCTCGGTAGAGTGCCATAGTGTCATAGCTCACAGCAACCTCCAACTCCTGGGCTTAGGCGATTCTCTTGCCTCACCCTCCCCAACAGCTGGGACTACAGGCGCCTGCCAATATGCCTGGCTATTTTTTATTGCAGTTTGGCTAGGGCTGAGTTCAAACCTACCACCCTCAGTATATGGGGCCGGCACCCTACCCACTGAGCCACAGGCGCCGCCCAACCAGGAATATTTTTTTAAATGCATTCTTTTATCAACTAATGGTGGCAGGGCTGGGCTTGGTAGCTCCTAGCACTCTGGAAGGCCAAAGGGGGTGGGGTGGATTGTTTGAGCTTAGGGGTTCAAGACCAGCCTGAGCAAGAGCGAGACTCCATCTCTAAAAATAGCCAGGTGTTGTGACAGGTACCTGTAGACCCAGTTACTTGGGAAGGCTGAGGCAAGATAATGGCTTGAGCCCAAGTGTTTGAGGTTGCTGTGGGCTATGACACCACAGCACCCTATCCAGGGTAATAAAGTGAGACTCTGCCTCAAAAAAAAAAAAAAAAAAGGTGGCAGGAAAAAAATCAACGAACTAAAAACAAAAACCAGTCTTAAGTTTTAATGAAAACTGACCACAGATAACACACAAGGCAGATAATTCTCATCTAATGGAGAGTTTCAAACTTTTATGTGGTTGTTTACAAGGAATCAGAGCCATAGCATGTGGAAGCAGCACCACAAATACATCACTACTTCTGGAAACAGTTCAGGGAACACGTCCTGTTTCCAGTTGAGTCAGTAGTGTCATCCTAGTAAACAAAGCATAGCCATTATATACAATCTCCTTTGCTAGTTTGCCCTGTTTCTTCCCTTCCCTGGGTATCTTTAGGACATACCCATATTAGGACGTGTCCTGAGCTGTCCCCCCTGCTTCTTCTCCAGTGCCGAGGCTGAGGAAGTCTTCATGCTGAACATTGGTTCCAGCCGTGTAGAACCTCGATAGATCCATTCACATCTTTTGTCATCCTGGGGGATTGGGAGGAAAAGATGGTTAACAGGGAAACAGGTTAAAAAGGCTAGCATCTATCTTGTCACATGTGGAGATTATACATCACGTGCTATCTCTGAGAAATCTCCCTGATAAGCCCTCATCTCTGTATCTATGTAATAAACTTATGGGCCAGGCTCCACGATAAGTATCAGGAACATAAAAGAAGAAAAATATATATTCCTCTTAATTTAATAAATTAAAGGAGAGAAAATGTTTACTGAGTATGGAAGTGTGATAACGATCACTGGCCCTAAGAACAAAGGGCTGTGATAAGACAGAGAAGAAATATAATTATAAGATGGGATGAGAAAAGTGAAAAGGATGAGTAAAAAGGACCTAAGAGTTAAATGGAGCCTTAAAAGATAATCATGACCTTCAATTCCTCGATCTGTCTTCTTGATCCAACTAACCAACTAAAATTTTAACACTGGAAAACCAGAGTTGGCTGCCTTCTCTGTACCTACACACATTGTGAATACTCCTCGGGGAAAAAGGTAATAAATCAAAACCACGCAGATTGGTGTCATAATTCAATTTAGAAATTTTATATTCAACAACCATCCAGAGACGAACAAAAAAGGACAAAGTAAAATTTGGCCATAAACATAGGACACGAAAGAGGAGAGCTATGGAAAGCTACAGAAAGCTACTGAATAGCTATCATCCTTGTTACTGTTTGTTATGCCCCTCTACCCTATCTTAACCCCTGCCTCCAAAATTCTAGGGAAGAACAGTACCAGGAAGAGGATCCTGACCAAGCTGCCATCCACCTCTTCAACTCGGGACTTCCACCAGGTGCCTTCCCACTCAGTCTTGATAAGCTGGCCACTCTTGAGCAGCACCATAGGACGGTTGGGGTAGGCAGTGATATACTCTTCTATGAAGTCCCGGCAAGAGATATCTTCTATATCCTCCCAAGTCTTTTTCACTGTTCCAAGGAAGAAGTAGAGCTGAGAGAGGGTAACAAGTAGGGCATGTCTTCATAGGGAAAAATAGTTGGCAAGGAGACATTTGATATTTTTGAGAGGAAGAGAAGAAATGAAGAAATCATAACCTTGGCTCAGTGCCTACAGTTCAGTGGGTGCTGGCCATATACGCCAAGGCTGGTGGTTCAAACTCAGCCTGGGGCCTGCTAAAACAACAACAATAACTACAACAAAAAATAGTCTTTGTGGCAGGTGCCTGTAGTCCCAGTTACTTGGGAGGATGAGGCAAGAGAATTGTGTAAGCACAAGAGTTTAAGGTTGCCATGAGCTGCAATGCCAAGGGTAACATACTAGGATTCTGTTTCAAAAAAGAAAAAGAAAAAGAAATTATAACCTCAAGGGAAGCAAAACTCAGACCACCTCAGCAGGGAACCTAATGTGTCAATTGCACAAATTTATAAATCAAGTAAATCCTGAAAATCAAGTGAATACTAAATAAGGAATATACAAACAGAATTGATTCACTCAATTCACACAATTTGTCCAAATTCTTGCTCACCTGTTGACATTATCTAGTGGTAAATTTAGAAAGATCAGGTGGTGTCATGAAATTAATAAAAAAATTTATCTTCCTTTCTCATTCCCAGGTTTTTAATGGACTCAAAATGTACAAAGGGTGCTAAAAAAAGTATGCGCATATTAAGAAATGAAAAGATTATTATTAAATTGGTAATACTCAAGTCACATTTAACTTCTGCAATTACAAGAGATACAAAATACAACATAGAAGATAACACACGGGCTCGGTGCCCATAGCACAGTGGTTAAGGCACCAGCCACGTACTCCAAAGCTGGCGGGTTCGAACCCAATCCAGGCCAGCTAAAACAACCATGACAACTGCAACAAAAATACTTGGGCGTTGTGGCAGGCGCCTGTAGTCCCAGCTACTTGGGAGGCTGAGGCAAGAGAATCGCTTAAGCCCAAGATTTTGAGGTTCCTGTGAGCTGTGATGTCACGGCACTCTACCAAGGGCGACATAATGAGACTGTCTCAAAAAAAAAAAAAGAAAAATAACACACATTATCAGTACATGTTGAGCATTATAATTTTAACAGCTTTTTCCTTTTTTAAAATGTGAATACTTTTTTTGGGCACCATCCGTATTTACTGTCACATTATATGAAAATGTTAATTCTTCTGAAACTTAAAACAGGTGCTTGTATAGGCAGAGTAACAAGAGGACACTATGGAGCTCTGCCCAACACAGCTTCTATAGAAAGTGCTATGCAGCCCACAGACTTATAGAAGAGCTGGGTGCAGCATTAGACTAGTAAAGAACTAACACCTTTTCCAAGCTTTATCATTTAGAAATTAAATCAAAACAGATCTATAATATGAGCAGTCTACCCAGTTAGTTGGGATCGTCTGTATTTTGAGATACACAAAAATTAAGAAATATAAAATCTGCACAGATATAAACAAATGAAGCCCTTCCAGCAACACCAATAAGCTGAGCAAGTTGAAACTTCCACAGGTGAATCAGAAAGGATGCTTTCAACTGTGTTTCTTGGAAGTGAAATAATGAACCACAACAGTCTATCTCAAAACTTTTGTAGTGACCTTATAGAATGTTTCACTCTTGATGACAAAGACCCAGCCCTAGAGATGAATAATAAAAATGTATCTCCCTTAAAAAAAAAAAAAAAAAAAAAAAAAAGGGCAGCACCTGTGGCTCAGTCGGTAGCATGCCGGCCCCACATACTGAGGGTGGCAGGTTCAAACCCAGCCCCAGCCAAACTGCAACAAAAAAAAAATAGCCAGGTGTTGTGGCGGGCACCTGTAGTCCCAGCTACTCGGGAGGCTGAGGCAAGAGAATCGCTTAAGCCCAGGATTTGGAGGAGGTTGCTGTGTGGTGTGTGATGACAAGGCCCACTAACGAGGGCCATAAATTTAAACTATATATCTACAAAAAAAAAAAAAAAAAAAAAAAAAAAAAAAAAGTATCTCCCAAAGGACATCAATGAAACTTATCCTCTTTATATATACAAATACATATATATACACACACATACATATACATTACTCTTTCACCCTCGGTAGAGTGCTGTGGCTTCACACAGCTCACAGCAACCTCCAACTCCTGGGCTTAGACGATTCTCCTGCCTCAGCCTCCCAAGTAGCTGGTTTTTTTTTTTTTTTTTTTTAAGAGATGAGGTCTCGGCTGGGCCCAGTGGCTGGCACCTTTAATCCTACCACTCTGACAGGCTGTGGTAGAAGGACTGGATTGTTTGAGCTCAGGAGTTTGAGATCAGCCTGAGCAAGAGTAAGACCCCACCTCTTAAAAAAAAAATAGAAAAAGAAAAATTAGCCAGGTGTTGTGGTGGGTGTCTATACTCATTAGCTATTTGGGAGGCTGAGACAGGATCACTTGAACCCAGGAGTTTAAAGTTGCTGTGAGGTAGGCTGACAGCATGGCACTCTAGGCTGGTAACAGAGTGAAAACACTATTTCAAAAAAAAAAAAAGATGAGCTGTTGCCCAGGCTGGTCTCAAAATCCTGGGCTCAAGTGATCCTCTTGCCTCAGCTTCCCAAATAGCTGGGACAACAGGCACATGCCATTACACCTGATTTCAACTTACGTTCTTTGGGACTAAAGCACCAAAAAAGCTAGTTTTGCAACTGGAGTTTTAAGAGTGTAAGTAAGGTAGAGGAGGAAACTGATACACCTAAGGAAGAATGGAGACACTCACGTGGCCTGCAAATGGGATACAGTTCAGACTGTGTGACATAGGAAGCATAGCCATCATCAAAAAAAATGAGAAACCTGGAAAGGAAGAATAATGGTAGGAAGATTGGGAACATGACCTACAGTAATTATTTTACCATAGCTTCACCCCAGTTTACTACTTTCCTCCTGTTTCCTTTTTTTCTTCTCACCTTAAGAGTTAGAAATTCTCTCTTAATCTAACCAACATCCCCACTTTTTCAAAAACTATTTATTCTGCTGCTGCTAACCATTTGGTCTCCACCTCATTTCTGACTTCTATGTGAATCCCTCATTCTCCCAACTGTTAATTGATCTTGATTACTCTCCTAGTTTTCCTGTATGTTTTCTCCTTGTGAAAAGGGATTTTTAAAATGAGGGAGTGAGGGAGAAAGGAATCACCCATATGATTCCTGTAGCAAAGAAAGAGAAACTGTTTGTGGCCATCAGGAACTAAGAATACAAAAGTCAATTGTGAGATCTGGACTTTGGCAAAAACAGGGCAGGTGTTGTGCTACCAGTCTTTACTCCCTTTATCGTCCTGTGTTCAGGTACCTGAGCTTGTTTTTGACATTCGGTGTCTCTGCTACAATGCCAGCGTAGAGCCAGACCTGATTCCCATCTTTGTATTTGGCTACCACTCGACTGCCCACATAGAGCTTGTCAGCAGGAGGGTGGTAATCATAGGCAATATGGTTCCCCGACAGTAGACTCTTCCCTTTGTTGTCGAATTTCACCTTGTACTTCTTCCCTGGCCCTGTGTAAAAGAGAAAGATATGCAAAATTTAAAAAGACTGTCAGTTTCTGTGTAAATACTGGCTGCTTAGTAAGAGAAAAAAACGAAGGATGCGGGTAAAAGGAATAATCAGTGACGGAGACATGCAGGCTGCCTTTCCTTAGTGCTTTCTCTGGGTTGGACCTACCAACTGTCTGAATGGCAATAAGGGTGCCCTTGTGCCATGTCTTAGTTCTCTTCTTGCCCAGAATCCGCATGCTGACTATCAGGTCACCATCTTTGCTTAGTTCTCCAGACATTTGACTCAAGGTTCCTAGGAAAGAAAGCAAAATTCTCAAGAATCATGACATAGATTGGGTAGAAAATGGAAAGGTAAAGAAAGAGGGAGGCAGAGTAATCAAGGAATGGGGAAATCTATGAAAGTCAGCCACTTTTGCTGCTCTCTGAGGCCAAAGGCAGAAGCATCAGATACAGATAACTCAATTGTTTATGCTAACAAGAGAACGTTAAATAACTGAAGTCCTCAAGTAATTCAGGGACATCTCATGTTAACCAAATGTCTCCAACTCCTTATTAACAATGATAGTAACTGCCACTTGTTAAATGCTCAGTAGCATTTATAAAACACGGGTAGACTATTAATACTTCCATCCTACAAAGAAAGCTTCCCTCTTAAGAGTTTGAGTTACTCTCTTCTCCCTAAACTCCATAAACGTGGAAATAGCTTAAATGTAAGCTAGGAATGTAGTTAGCCTAGAAAATCAACAATTAGTATAATTAGGATAATTTCATAACTACTAAGGACAATGAGTTTGGGATATCAAAACAAACAGCAGACATGAAAAACTAAAGCAGAAAATAAAATAACGATAATCTTACATTGACTAAGGACACAATGGTGGTAATGTTAAAAGAAACAAAAAGAAGTGGAAAAGGATTCTTTTTTTGTTTGTTTTTTTTGTGAGGTAGAAAAGGATTCTGAGATGCTAAAGCAAGCAAGCAAGCAATTCATGAAATCTCCGTAAGAATTCACTCCCACCTATACCCAGGTACTTCTTGACCCTAACCTTTATGCAGATCCTGGGAGTTGCTCTTCTTGTTCACAGCATCCATGAATTTTTGGACATCTTGAGCTGATTTTCTTAAGGCAGCCATGGCTTCACGGAGCTATAGAGGAGAAAAGGAAACAAGTTCTAAAATAGTAGCATGGGAAAGAAATAACTTGAGAATAAGATATAACTTGTCTTTCAAAAAACAAATGGGGCTCAGTGCCCTTTAGCACAGTGGTTACAGCACCAGCCACATATACCAAGGCTGGGGGATTCAAACCCAGCCTGGGCCAACTAAACAACAATGACAACTGCAACAAAAAATAGCCAGGCGTTGTGGCTAATCTGACCATCATAGCCTGTAGTCCCAGTCACTTAGGAGGCTGAGACAAGAGAATTGCTTAAATCCAAGAGTTTAAGGTTGCTGTGAGCTGTGACACCACAGCACTCTTACCAAGGGCGACATAATGGGTAATAATCAAGTAAAATTGCCTTTCCTTATAAAATTGGTTCAAAAATCAATTTTAGGAAGCTTTCTTTGATTAACTTCACCTGACTGGACACTACTCAATTCTAACCTTGTCTTTTTTTTTTTTGGAGACTGAGTATCACTCTGTCACCAGGCTTGAGCACCGTGGCATCACCCTAGCTCACAGCAACCTCAAAGTCTTGGGCTCAAGCAATCCTCCTACCTCAGCCTCCCCAGTAGCTGGGACTATAGGCCCACCCACAACAACACTCAGCTAATTTTTCTATTTTTAGTAGAGACAAGGTCTTGCTCTTGCTCAGGTTGGCCTCCAATTCTGAGCTCAAGCAATCCTCCTACCTCAGCCTCCCACACTGTCAGGATTATAGGTAGGAGCCACTGAACCTGGCCACCTTTTTTTTTTTTTTTTTTTTTGAGACAAAGTCTCACTACGTTGCCCTTGGTAGAGTGCTGGGGCATCACAGCTCACAGCAACCTTAAACTCTTGGGCTCAAGAGATTCTCTTGCCTCAGCCTCCCAAGTAGGAGGGACTATAGGCGCCCACCACAACATCCGGCTATTTTTTGTTGTAGTTGTCATTGTTGTTTTTAATTGGCCCGGCCTGGGTTTGAACCCGCCAGCTTTGGTATATGTGGCTGGTGCCGTAACCACTGTGCTACAGGCCCCAAGCCCTGGCCTCTTTTTTTTTTTTTTGAGAGGGTCTTGCTCTGTTGCCCAGGCTGGAGTGCTGCGGAGGCAAAATCATAGCTCACTGTTACTGCCTTAGCTTCTAGAGCAGCCAGGACTACGGTGCATGCTACCACACCTAGTTTTTTTTTGTTTTTTTTTAAATAGAGATAGGATCCCCCTGTGTTGATCAGACTGGTCATGGACTCCTGGCCTCAAGCAATCCTCCTGCCTCCACCTCCCTAAATGCTGGATTACAGGTGTGAGCTACCGCACCCAGCCTCTTTTTGCATTCTTCTAACATCTATTAGAAGACTGGAACCCATAGGGCTGATTACAGGGTAAATGATTATATGCTGATGGCTAACCTGACCAATGATCAGGCCAAAAGCTTCTCCCATTTTCATATTCTTTTCTCTCACTCTTCTTGTATCTACCCCAACTCACCTTTTGGTCTTTTGGAGTTCTGCTGCCAGCGTCACCTACGGATGAGAACTCTAATGAATATAAGAGACTTACAAGAATTTCTGAGAAATCAAGAACTAAATTGCTTAAAAGTATTAGCACAGGAGAATTGTTCATAACAGCTGAAAACAATCTAGATATAGATAAGTATACAGATGTAAAAGTAATCAAAAAGGGCTTGGCCCCCTTAGCACAGTGGTTATGGTGCCAGCCACATGCACCGTGGCTTGTGCGGTCAAGCCCAGGGCAGGACAGCTAAATAACAATTACAACTGCAACAACAAAAAAATAGCTGGGCATGGCAGTGCCCGTAGCTCAGTGGGTAGGGGTACCAGCCACATACATAAGGTTGGTGGGTTCAAATTCGGTCTAGCCCAGCTAAAGCAACAATGACAACTACAACAGAAAAATAGCCGGGCATTATGACAGGCGCCATAGTCCCAGCTATCTGGGAGGCTGAGGCAAGAGAATCTGCTAAACCCCAAAGTTTAAGGTTGCTGTGAGCTGTGATGCCACAGCACTCTACCCAGGGCAACAGCTTGAGACTCTGTCTCATTAAAAAAAAAAAAAAGCACTCAAAAAGCCAGGAAGATACATGGTAAATGGATGATAGTGCTTACTTCTAGATGAGTCTAGACGAGGTACTGGGACAGGTGGTGGTCTATGGGATTGGGGGTTTCATTGCTTATTTGAATTTTTTTTTCCTCAGACAGAGTCTTACTTTGTCACCCTCGGTAGAGTGCCGTGGCGTCACATCTCACAGCAACCTCCAGCTCTTAGGCTTAGGCGATTCTCTTGCCTCAGCTTCCTAAGTAGCTGGGACTATAGGCGCCCACCACAATACCTGGCTATTTTTTGTTGTTGTTGTTGCAGTTTGGCCGGGGCCAGGTTTGAACCCGCCACCCTTGGTAAATATGGGGCCAGCACCCTACTCACTGAGCCACAGGTGCCACTCATGCTTATTTGAATTTTTATAACAATTTATGGATTATTTATGCAATTTAAAAAATGACCTTTTTTTTTTTTTTTTTTTTTTGGTAGAGTGTTGTGGCACACAGCAACCTCTAACTCTTGGGCTTAAATGATTCTCTTGCATCAGGACTTTTTTTTTTTCTTTTTTTTTGAGATAGACTCTCAAGCTGTTGCCCTGGGTAGAGTACTGTGGCATCATAGCTCATAGCAACCTCCAACTCTTGAGCTGAAGTGATCCTCTTGTGTCAGTTTTTTCTATTTTTAGTAGAGATAGGGTCTCGCTTTTTGCTCAGGCTGTTCTCAAACTGGAGAGCTCAAGCTATCCACCTGCCTCTGCCTCCCAGAGTGCTAGGATTACAGGTGTAAGCCACCATGCTGAGCCTTTAAAAATGACTTTTTAGCCAGGTGTGGTGGTGCATGCCTGTAGTCCCAGTTACTTGGGAGGCTGAGACAGGAGGATTGCTTGAGTCCAGGAGTTCTGTGCTGTAGTGCGCTATACTGATTGGGTATCTGCACTAAGTTTGGCATCAATATGGTGACCTCCTGGGAGTGGGGGCTCACAGGTTGCTTAAGGAGGGGTGAACTGGCCCAGGTCAGAAACAGAGCAGGTCAAAGCTCCCCAGCTGATCAGTAGTGAGATTGGGTCTGTGAATAGCCACTGCACTCCAGCCTGGGCAACATAGTGAGGCACTGTCTCTTAAAAAAAAAAGAAAAATAAGAAATTAAAAAAAAAAAAAGACTTTTTAAAATCAATACGGCCAATGAATTGAACTATTATTATTTTTGTAAGTAGAGGCAGAGTCTTGCTATGTTACCTTGGCTGGAGTGCAGTGGCTACTCACAGGTGTAATCACAGTGCACTACAACCTCAAACTTCTAGGCTCGAGTTATCTTCCTGCCTCAGCCTCTTAAGAAGTTGGTACTACAGGCATGTGCCACCATGCCTAGGTAGCAATGTTGATTCTTAAATAGCACTGTCTGTCCAATAAAACTGTCCATGATAACACAAATGTCCTATACCTGCTTTGTATAATTTGTTAGTATTTGGCTACGAAAAGCACATGAAATGTGGCTGGTGCAACTCGGGAAATGAATTTTAAATTTCATTTAATTAAAAAAATTTTTTAAATTAAGGTATAATTCACGTGCCATAAATCCATCCATTAAAAATGTAATTTTTTTTTTTTTTAAGATACTCACACTCTGTCACCTTGGCTAAAGCAAGCCTCTTACCTCAGTCTCCCCAGCAGCTGGGACTACAAACACCCACCACAATGCTTGGCTAATTTTTTTGTTTTTAGTAGAGACAGGGTTTTGTTCTTGCTCAGTCTGGCTTGTCCTGAACTTCAGTGCTCAAGCGATCTTCCTGCCTTGGCCTCCCAGACTGCTAGGATTATAGGTGTGAGCTACCTCGTCCGGTACAAAAATGTGTAATTCAATTGTTTTTAGTATATTCACAAGTTATGAAACTGTCATCACTATCTAATTCCAGAACATTTTCATCATTCAAAAAATACCCCATATCCATTAGCGGTCACTCCCATTCCTCCCTTTACTCAATCCTGGCAACGACTAATCTCCCTTCTGTCTCTATGGATTTGCCTATTTTGGATACTTCATATAAATGATACTGGCTCAGTGCTTGTAGCATAGCAGCTAGGTCGCCAGCCACATACACTGGAGCTGGCAGGTTCAAATCCAGCATGGACCTGCCAAACAATAATGACAACAACCACCAAAAAATAGCCGGAAGTTGTGGTGGGCGCCTATAGTCCCAGCTACTGGGAGGCTGAGGCAAGAGAATCGCTTGAGCCCAAGAGTCTGAGGTTGCTGTGAGCTGTAATGCCACAGCACTCTACCCAGGGCGACAGCCTGAGTGTCTATCTCAAAAAACCAAAAAATAAATAAATAAAAATAAATGATATCATAGAGTAAGTGGTTCCTCATACAAGGTTCATCTGTTGTACCATGCATCAGTATTTCATTCCTTTCTATGGCTGAAAAATATACTGTTGTATGAATATACCAATTTGCTTTATCCATTCATCATGTGATGAACATTGGGTTGTTTGTGCTTTTATTGATTAGGAATAACACTGATGTGAACATATTTTCTCATTTCTCTTGGTATACAATTAGGAGTAGAATTGCTGGGACATAAGATAAATATATGTTTAACTTTTTGAGGAACTGAAATACTGTTTTCCAAAAGTGGTTATACCATTTTATATTCCTATAAACAATTTAAGAGGGTTTCAATTTCTCCATATCCTTCTCCCGAACAGTTATTGTCTGCCCTTTTTTTTTTTTTTAATTTTTATTTTGAGACCAAGCCTTACTATGTCACCCATGGTACAGTGCCGTGGTGTCACAGCTGCTCACAACAACCTCAAACTCTGTGTCTCAAGAGATTCTCTTACCTCAGCCTCCTGAGTAGCTAGGACTAAAAGCACCTGCCACAACACCCAGCTATTTTGGGGAGGATGGGGGTGTGTGTGTGTGTCTCGCTCTGGCTCAGGCTGGTCTTGAACCTGTGAGCTAGGTAATTCTACCCTCCGTCAGCCTCCCACAGTGCTGAATTACAGGTGTGAGCTGCCACCGCACCCGGCCCAGTCCTTTTTTTGTTTTAAGACATGGATCTTGCTATGTCATCTAGACTGGCCTTTGCGCAAGTGATCCTA
Source organism: Loris lydekkerianus (assembly GCA_963574355.1). NCBI lineage: Eukaryota > Metazoa > Chordata > Mammalia > Primates > Lorisidae > Loris > Loris lydekkerianus. The sequence continues at coordinate 3,210 of CAUYPK010151142.1, read as the reverse complement.
AGTAGTTGGGACTTCAGATGTGTGCCACTGTGTCTGGCCCCAACCATTTTAAGTGTACAGTTCAGTGGTATTAAGTATATTCATACTACTGTCCAACCATAACCATCACCCATTTCCAGAATTCTTTTAATCTGCCATTTTCTTTTGAGACAGAATCTCACTATGTTGTCCTTGTTAGAGTGCCATGGCATTAATAGCTCACAGCAACTTCAAACTCTTGGGCTTAAGTGATTGTCTTGCTTCAGCCTCCCAAGTAGCTGGGACCTCAAGCACCTTGCCACAACACTTGGTTATTACTGTTGTTGTTGTTGTTTGGTAAGATAGGCCGGTGTTTGAACCCGCCAACCTTGGTGTAAATGGCCAACGCCCTAATTGCTGAGCTATGAGCACTAAGCCTGTGTTTTGTCTTTTTTTTTTGAGACAGAGTCTCACTTTGTCACCCTTGGTAGAGTGCTGTAGCATCACAGTTCACAGTTGGAGCAATCTCCAACTCTTGGGCTTAAGCGATTCTCAAGCCTCAACCTCCCAAGTAGCTGGGACGACAGGCGCTCACCACAATGCTGGGCTATTTTTTTGTTGCAATTGTCATTGTTGTTTAGCTGCCCTGTGCCGAGTTCGAACCCATCAGCTTTGGTACTTGTGGCCAGCGCTGTAACCACTGTGCTACGGGTGGCAACCTCCAACTCTTGGGCTTAGGCAATTCTCTTTATCTCAACCTCCCAAATAGCTGGGACTACAGGCACTCACCACAATGCCCAGTTATTTTTCGAGATGAGGTCTCGCTCTGGCTCAGGCTGGTCTCGAACCTGTGAGCTCAGCCGATCCACCTGCCTTGGTCTCCCAAGTGCTGGGAGTACAGGCACGAGTCACTGTGCCAGGCCCTACAAAAACTTATTTTTTGTAAATAAAAAAACAAACAAACAAGAAAAAAAACCTTGCCATTATTACAGATGACCATCTACACAGAAAACAAATAAATCTACATATAAAAATTTAACAAAGGTTGTCATATAAAAAAATCAACATGGCAAAGTCAACTACATGTCTATATACTAGCAATAATACTTAAAAAATTTTTTTTCTTGGCTTGGCCCCTGTAGCTCAAGTGGCTAGGGTGCCAGCCACATACACCTGAGCTGGTGGGTTCGAATATGGCCTGGGGCCCGCTAAACGACAACAAGAAATGGCCGGGCATTGTGGCGGTGCCTGTGGTCCCACTTACTTGGGAGGTGGAGGCAGGAGAATTACTTGAGCCCAGGATGTGAGCTGTGATGCCACAGCACTCTACCCCAGGCAACAGCTTGAGGCTCTGTCTCAAAAAAAAAAAAATAAACAAAATAAAATAAAATAAAATAAATGTGAAAATAAAATATTTTTTTCTTTTGGTGACTATTGAAAATGGTAGTTAGGGCTCAGCGCCCATAGTACAGTGGTTACAGTGCAGCCACATACACCAACGCTGGCGGGTTCAAACCAGCTACTTGGGAGACTGAGACAAGAGAATCACTTAAGACCAAGAGTTTCAGGTTGCTGTGAGCAGAGACACCACACCACTCTACCAAGGGCAACGTAGTGAGATTGTCTTAAAAAAAAAAAAAAAGAAAGAAAAAGAAAAAGAAAATGGTAGCTAGGACTAAACCTAATAATGTGCAAGCTTTCTGTGGAGAAAATTAATCAACTTTACTGAAAAAATGTTATGGATCTAAAAGTTTTTAGGTGGTGCCCATAGCTCCGTGGATAGGGTGTCAGCCACATATACTGAAGTTGGCAGATTTGAACCCAGCCTGGGCCAGCTAAAAACAACAACTGCAACAACAACAAATAGCCAGGTGTTGTGGCAGGCGCCTGTAGCCCCAGCTACTTGGGAGGCTGAGGCAAGAGAATTGGTTAAGCCCAAGAGTTTGAGGTTGCTGTGAGCTGTGATGTCACAGCACTCTAGTGAGGGTGACAGCTTGAGATTCTGTTTCAAAAAAGTTTTTAGTGTGTAGAAAAATTAAATATTGTGAACTATTCCTACATTGAAAAGACCCAAGAGAGTCATAAAAAAGTCAAAGAGAAAAAAAAAAAAAAAAAAAAAGTCAAAGCCAGAGAAGACGTGAGAACTAAATGTAACTCTCAATGGATTTCCCAGACCTCTATAAAACTCACTAAACCACACAAAAAAGCCAATACTTTTTTGGAGGAAATGAAAAAATAAAAAGGTAAAATAAAAACACTAACTAGACACATCAGCAGCTGCATGCTGCAGGAAGTCCAGGAAAATTACTTTTTATTTATTTTTTTTTTTTGAGACAGAGCTTCCAGCTGTCACCCTGGGTAGAGAGTAGTGGCATCACAGCTCACAGCAACCTCCAATTCCTGGGCTCAAGCGATTATCCTGCCTCTGCCTCCCAAGTAGCTGGGACTACAGGCGCCCACAATAACGCCCAGCCAAGAGATGAATATAGCTACTTACTGTTATTTGATCTTTGACAAGCCAATTAAAAACATTCAGTGGGTAAAAGATTCCCTATTTAACAAATGGTGCTGGATGAACTGGCTGGTGACCTATAGAAGACTGAAACTGGACCCACACCGTTCACCATTAACTAAGATAGACTCTCACTGGATAAAGATTTAAACTTAAGACATGAAACTATAAAAATACTAGAAGAAGGTGCAGGGTAAACTCTTGAAGAAATTGGCCTGGGTGAATATTTTATGAAGAGGACTTTTTGGGCAATTGAAGTAGCATCACAAATACACTACTGGGACCTGATCAAACTAAAAAGCTTCTGCATAGCCAAGAACACAGTAAGTAAAGCACGCAGACAACTCTCAGAATGGGAGAAGATATTTGCAGGTTATGTCTCTAACAAAGAGAATCCACAGAGAACTAAAACGTTATTAGCAAGAAAAGAACAAGTGATCCCATCTCAGGGTGGGCAAGGGACTTAAAGAGAAACTTCTCTGAAGAAGACAGGCGCACGGCCTACAAACATAAGAAAAAATGCTCATCATCCTTAATCATCAGAGAAATGCAAATCAAGACTACTTTGAGATATCATCTAACTCCAGTTAAGATTAGCCCATATCACAAAATCCTAAGACCAGAGATGTTGGCGTGGATGTGGAGAAAAGGGAACACTTCTCCACTGCTGGTGGTAATGTAAACTAATACGTTCCTTTTGGAAAGATGTTTGGAAAACACTTAGAGATCTAAAAATAGAC